>PVKM010000086.1:0-100000 GCA_004027735.1 Carollia perspicillata | reverse complement strand
ACATGACTTGAGAAAAATATTTGAAAAGGTTTATATAAGACATTATTGGAAAAGCCTATTTAATTATATTAATACCAGAGATACAGGATCCCTAACTGTATTGATCATGCATCCACCTCATTTGGGAAACTTCTGACCTAGAATCAGTTCAACAGCATATTTCAGACAACTTTCCCAATTAATTGTATTACCTAAATTATAAAGCTCCTATGGACAGTGACCTTGAAGGACATGTGAAGCAAAGGCTGGGGTTCTCTGTCACTTAATATTCAGTCATGTACAGAGGACCTGCTGTGGTCAGAAAACTGAGTGTTCTTTCACTAAAATTACCTTTTTAAAAGACAGCAAATTTCCAAAATATATAAGAGAGTATTTACTGAAAATCTCAGCAACTAAGAAAGCCAGGGAAATAGATTAACAATAAAGAACTATAATAGAATCATAAGTTACCATTGTAAAAGTTTCTCATTTATTAACTACCAACTACACCTTAGAATTACAGGCATTCTAACGAAAATCTCATGTTATCCATTTATCCTTCAATGTCTAGACACTAAACCCCCCAAATTCCATCCGCACCTATTGTAACAATTCTCTCGTCTTCCTCCTGTATGAATTTCTATCTCTCTACTGAATTTTTCCCATTAGCTTTCATCCATCTTAAATTTCTGTATCTTTTATTTCTCCCATATTTTTAAAAACAAAAAATAACTCTTAATCCTACTTTCCCTTCAGATACCTGTTTCTCTGCTTCCCTTTTATGTCATGGTCTATGGAATGGCACCCCTAGCATCGTGCAGTGCAAAGCCCACATGACTATATGTATCTGTACCTGAATTGTCTATACTTGTTGCTTCTAATTGTTCTTTTCCCATTTTCTGTTGAATCCAACTACAATTAGACTTTTGCCCCCGCTAATCCACTAAAATTGTTCTTACTCAAATATCAGTAAATAATTTCTATAAAGGGTCAGATAGTAAATATTTTAGGCTCTGTGGGTCACATAACCTGTCATACATTCTCCTTTTTTTACAACACTTTAAAAATGCAAAAACTGGAGTATAGGCCAAGATGGAGCTGTAGGTAGATACATTTTGCCTCCTCACATAACCAAAAGAAGGATAACAATGAATTTAAAAAAACACCAAGAACTGCCAGAAAATGGAACTGTATGGAAGTCCGATAATCAAGGAGTTAAAGAAGAAACATTAAATCGGAGTGGTAGGAAGGGTGGAGATGGACAGCCTGAGCTGGCAAGGAGGTGGCTGGCCAACCAATATAGCCTATATTTGCGTGCCCAGGAGGAACAACTGAGGAGCGAGACAGACCATGTAACCCAGGGTTCCAGTGCAGGGAAATAAAGCCTCAAAACCTTACTGTAAGAATTTGTGGGAGTTGAGGGAATGGGAGAGATTCCCAGTCTCACAGGAGAGTTCACTGGAAAGACCCACAGAGTCCTAGAATTACACAAGCCCACACACCTGGGAATCAGCCCTTGAAAGGACTGAAGCCCTTGAAATTCGCTTGTGGGAAGTGAGGAAAGTGGCATAAAGTGGGGCCATAGCCCAGCAAGTAGCACTGTTCCGTTTCGGACCCCTCTTCCAAAGATAGCACCACAACACAGTGAAGTGGTTTGCCCTGCCCTGGCAAATACATAAGGCTCCAGCTTTTACACTGTAACAGGTGCACCGAGACAAAGAAATATGGCCCAAATGAGAGAACAGATCGAAACTCCAGAAAAATAACTAAGTGATAAGGAGACAGGCAACCTGTCTTATGCAGAGTTCAAAGCACTGGTAATCAGGATACTCACAGAACTGATTGAGTATGATCACAGAATAAAGGAAGAAATGAAGGCTACCCAAAGTGAAATAAAGGAAAATATACAGGGAACCAACAGTGAAGGAAAGGAAACCAAAACTCAAATAAATGATTTGGAACAAAAGGGAGAAATAAACACCCAACTGGAACAAAATGAAGAAACAAGAATTCAAAAAAAAAAAGAGGCCAGGACGAGGAACTTCTGGGACAACTTTAAATGTTCCAACATCCAAATCATAGGAGTCCCAGAAGGAGAAGAGAAAGAGCAAGAAATTGAAAGGTGATTTGAACAAAAATAAAGGAAAACTTCCCTAAACTGGCAAAGGAACTAGACTTCCAGGAAGTCCAGGACATTCAAAGAGTCCCAAATAAATTGGACACAAGGAGGAACACACCAAGGCACACCAAAATTAAGTTAACCAAGTTTAAAGATAAGGAGAGAATCTTCAAAGCAGCAAGAGAAAAGGAGACAGTTGCCTACAAAGGAGTTCCCGTAAGACTTGACTATCAGCTGATTTCTCAAAAGAAACCTTACAGGCAAGAAGGGGCTAGAAAGAAGCATTCCAAGTCATGAAACCCAAGGACCTCCATTCAAGATTACTCTATCCAGCAAAGCTATCATTTAGAATGGAAGCGCAGATAAAGTGCTTCCCAGATAAGGTCAAGTTATAGGAGTTCATCATCACCAAGCTCTATTAAGAGCTTAGTATTAAATATTAAAGGGGCTTATCTACGAAAAAAAAGAAGATAAAAAACTATGAACAGTAAAATGACAACAAACTCACAACTATCAACAACTGAACCTAAAAACAAACACAAACTAAGCAACTAGAATAGGAACAGAATCACAGAAATGGAGATCACATGGAGGGTTATCAGTGGAGAGGGGGAGAGGGAGAATGGGAGGAAAGGTACAGGGAATAAGAAGCATCATAGGTAGGCACAACATAGACGAGGGCAGGAGGTTACGAATAGTATATGAAATGGAGAAGCCAAAGAACTTATATGTACAACACATCGACATGAAGTAAGGGGGGTAGGGAATGTTGGAGGGGGTTGTGGGGTGAAGGCGCATAAAGGGGAGAAGACAACCATAATAGCATAACCAATAAAATATACTTAAAAATTTTTAAATCTTTTAAAAAAATTTAAGAAATGCAAAAATCATTCTTAGTTTGTAGGCTGTAAAAAAACAAACAAACAAAAAACAGGTCATGGTCATGGGGTGAATCTGACCTCTAGCTTGTAGCTTCCTGACCTCAGCAATGTCAACAAACAGCTCAGATGGTCAATTTTATACTCCTCACTTTACCTAACCTCTGTGTATTATGTGCTTTATACATCACCACAGTCTTCTCCTTAAAAGACTTTGCTTCCCTCCGGGGCATTACTCATATTCTCCTGATCTCCCATCACCTCACTGATCATTCTTACTCTAGTCTTCTTTGCTAGTTCTTCAATTTCCTGACCCATTACACTAGAATGACCCTAGGTTCAGTCTTGACTTCTCTGAATCAGTGTTACCCATCCTTCTAGTTGGTTAGGCTAGCTTAGACTCCTCTTTCTCAGACATCACTCTGTCAGCCTAACCTGTTGGTTCTACCTGCCAAACACAGCTAACCCTCAAACAACATGGGTTTGAACTGCTATACATGGATTTTTGTTTTCAATAAATACAGTAAGGGTTTTTTCTCTACATATATGCTTCTTTATTGTCCTTATTTACCTATACAAATTAAGACATTTTTGCATGTTTTCTTTGATTTTTTTCCTCAGAATCTCGAATAGGACATGTACATAGTAGGTGTTGAACATTTCTTTAAAAATGAATAAAACTACTAATCACTCTAGCAGGGATGGTCCCACCAAAAGCCAATTCAAGAACAAATTTAGCAGTCTTAGAGAAAGAACTCATGTCAGTTTTATCAATATAAGGCTAACCTAAGGCAGTAAGTCAACTATTTTTTACAGTAGAGTAATGAAAGTACAAGTAACTTGGCAATATGTATTGGCAACATTTTTTAACATGCTTTCTCTTTGATCCATTTGAAGCACCTGTTCCATGAAAACAGTCCAAAATATAGGAAAAGCCATGTGCATGCATAAATAATCAGAATTAAAATAACAAAAATTAAATGTCTAACAGTGAACTACTGAGTAAAATATAGTACCTATCTGATAAAAATAATGCTCATGAAACCCATAACTCTCTTTTAAAGACTTTACGGGCTCCATTTTGCCTCCAAGACAAAATAGGCAATTTTTTCTACCTCCTTTAGCCTCGTATTTCATCCTCCCCTCTTAATCTATAATAATCTACACTTATAATCTATTCACTAGGCACACATTACCAGCTCTCTCTCCCCTACCAAATTTCTTAATTTCTGAAGACTAAAATTTCGGTTATCTGGCCTCCTTGGTACTCTGGTAGAATTTTTCCATTTAAGTCACACTTCATAGTAATTTCTAGTAACTGCTTCATTAACGGTCTTTTTCTCCAACCAGAATGAATACCTACCACCTAGCATAGCACCTGATAATAAGTAGGGCAAACACATGCAGAAATGAACTAAGTAACATTACAGAAATGCTTATAATGCCACTAAAAATTAACACTGGGTTTTTGGAAATTGTATGATTTTTTTTTCTTTCAAACTTTCCATTATTATCTGCGTGTGTGTGTGAATTTTATAACGGAAAAGAAAATATACTCTGTACATATATACTGAGTCACAATGTAGTAACAGCACTGTAGTACTAAAACATGCCTGTAAAACCAGTTTGTCAAACTTTTATTTCTCTTTTCAAAATGCATAAAACCAAATAAACACAAATATTATATGAGAAGCCAATAAGGCAGCTAGTCATATTACCTGAGTGGAGTTAGACAGTTGGTTTTTCCACGGCTCCTCTGCGCTGCTGGTCAGGTTTGTGCGGTTATGAGGTAGAATGAGTGCGTTTCGCTGCGGGTAAGGCACGTTTCCATTACTTCCACTTCCTGTTATGTGATTATTGCCTATCAAAATAGTGTCTGTACTTTCCAGCGTTCTTGATGTGCTACAGGGAACATGGCCTGCAGAAAAGGGTCCATTGGCCAAAGGCTGCCCAGGGCAGGCAGGGCGGACTCCAGGCTGAGAGACGCTAGGCACTCTAGTCAGAGCAAGCTGTGTCTGCTGGCCAGAAACTGAGTTTGTAGGCAGTGATGAGTCAGCTGTTGGCCCATTAGGAATTCCAGTAGATCGTACCTGTGCAACTCCTGTCTGTCTCATCTGTTGAAAAACAAATAATAAAAAAAAACACAACAACATGCTGCTTGTTTGGCCCATAGGGGAAAGAATCAGATTATGAAAGTATATGTATAACCAGGTGGTCTCTGATTTTACCCAACATTTAATTTTTCTAGGTGGAAATACACCTTAAAAACAAGAAATTGTTGTGTTTGTTCCTATTTAGATTAACTTCCTTAGAAAAGCAGAAATTGGCTTTATTTTTAATAAACATTCCTTTAGTAATAACAAAAGAAAGCAGCTGAATATTATGGAAAATAACTCTGGAATTTACATCTTTTTCCCAATCACAAAATAGGGTATCTTAAAATCTCATTCTCTTAGATTTACATGCCACACCTTTCAAATTAAACAAACAATAAAGAAAACCCACCTCAATTTGGCATAGATAGCCTATTAAGTATTAAATAATGTGAAAATCCCACAGAATACATACAAAATAGCATTTAAATGAATAATAAAATGCAAAGTCTTGTGTTCAAAATTAAATTTATAGCTGTTTTTTTTCCTAAGAATCTGCCTATTATTAATATTATAAGAAGCACAGATTACTCAATTACACAAATACTGGGAGAAAGTAGAAGTGGGCATGAATATGCTCTAAAAATGATGTTCCAGTCAAAAAAACCACTCCAAATGCTACCAAATTTTAGCGGGGGAAATGCTATACACACTTGGTGTTGCTGCATTAAGACAAACTGACTTTCCAGCTGTTCCAGCATCAGTTTCTGTGCTGGATTTAAATTATTTCTATTTGCACGGAGCTGTTCCAAGTGCTAGAAGAAGAAAAGAAGAAAAAAGAATATAGTCAAAGACTTATCAAGAAACTAACTCAAACTCATTATTCTAAGCAACCTTTCCCTGAAACAACTGGATAGACTCAGAATCTCTTTCTAGTCAAAGACACTAATTTCTGACCAATAGTAATCAACCCCAAGATGAAGTCTTTTAAGTAGTTTGAGAAAGTTAAGAATAGATTAGTGGTTACCAGAGGGCAAGGGGATTAGCGGGTCAAAATGGATAAAGAGGGTCAGTGGTGAAAGATGATAAGTAGACTTTTGGTAGTGATCACTTTTTACTGCATACATTTATTGAATTACATGGTCGTACACCTGAGACAAATACTGTTTGTATACCAATTTTATCTCTATTTTTAAAAAGTGATAAAAAATAAGCATTCATTTCAAGGTTCACTAAAAGAAATGGGCATAAACTTTTACTCTTTTTAACACAGTACTTTTCAGTATTCACACAGAAAGTTCTGTAAGTTTAAAAATGTACTATGACAAGTACACTCAAAGCAGCACTGTTTGGAATATGAAGTCTGAAGACAACCTGACTGTGATCCACTTAATCAGGGTATAACATCTGCATAAGGAAATATGCTGTTCCATAAAAGAATAAGGAAGCCCTTTATATAGTCACACGAAAGGGTCTATAAAAGAGATTATTAACAGTATATCATTCTACCATTTATGCTAATAATAATAATAATAATAATAATAATGTATGCGAGAAGGGGGATATATATTTTCTTGTACATACACTACGTATCTCTGGAAAGATAAACTATGAACATTGGCTGTCTGTTAGGAGGGTAACTGAACAATTAGGGTCATGAGTTGCAAAAAGAATTTACTCTATACACCGTATATTCCTACTGATGCAGTTTGAACCATTTGAATATATTACCCGTTTAAAAATGAAAACAAGAATGAATTATCTCTATTAATCTGGTAAATGTGGGTTCATTATACTCATGTGCATATTAATTGAGTTTACTGCTATTCATTTTTAAGAATACTTTAAAAACTTTAAGCTTACTACCTCTACTCTTTTTTAATAGAAAAAACAATTTGTCGAAAACATATCTCACATACCTGTAATTTCTGTGGTGTCAAACACCATGAATGAGTTTGTTGCTGTACTGGAGGATGTGACACTGCATGGCCACTACTCCAATTATCAGAAGTATTCTGAGGAAAATTAATAAAAAAATTTAAAAATATTTGGTGAAATCTATACTGATAACAATGATGACTAATCAAGGCCAAATGACTATGATTGGAATATTTACATATAAAAGATATTATGACATTAACTTTTTAAAAAATAACTTTACACACATTATAAATTTGGAAAAATCACAAATCTTAAAAATATTGAATTTTTAATAAGCCACCCAAAAAAGGCCCACCCCTAAACTATGGCCCAAATGGCTATCCTAAATATCACACTGTCTACTAGATCCAACATGAAATTTATTCCAATGTCAGTAGAAAGTGATAATGAAAAGTGTGCTGCAATCTTAACGGCAGGGAGATGAATAAAATGATTTTATGAATGCAAATTTATCCCTACTTTCTATATTTAATATGATAGTAAGACTTTGGAATGGAAAAACTCAAACCTTTCACTCTTTGATGTCCACAGATTTAAAACAAAGGACAGGAGATGTTCAAACTGCACAAGTTCGGGGCAGTTGAGAGTTTCTTTTTTTGACAGGATTTTCTATTTCTCTAAAATATATACCTTTGTTGGACTAGATGTTCTTTTCCTCTTGGCAGGACTGGACAGGTCATCTACTTGGCTAGAAGGAATCATGTGTAGTGGCAAGGATTGCTGTGAAATTGGTGTTTGACTGAGGCCTAATACAGGTTCTGTATTTGGATGATGAGGTTTACATGCCTAAGAATCACAGAAGGAAGACAAAAATAGGGTTCTATATATTCTTAATTCATTCCTTCAAATTATAAAACTTTACAAGCTGCATACTTTTCAAAGTTATGTGGACATCGCTGATTGCAATTATTGAAAATCAAAATCAAATGAATCATCAATGGAGGAATGTGTACCTTCCTTTGAAAAACTTGATTAAAAATTAAATCACTGCAGCATTATTTTAAGAAATCTCTTTCAAAATCATGAAAATGCACAAAGGTTCTAAACTGGCACCCCAAAATTTCTTCCCATATCAGAGGGAGTTTTACTTTGATCTAGATTCCCTTCACAATTAAAGTAAAAGGCCTTTCATTAATAAAAGCCTCCTGTGCTTAGTAAAATATGCTTGACCACTACAGATCGAAAAGAACCCTTAAAGCTGGGCACCTGCAGAACATAACCCAACTTCTCACCTGCTGTGCTGTGTTCATGGCACCCTGCCTGGAGGTAAGCTCTGCGGGGATGGGTAGGCTCCATGCCTCCTCAATACTAGGAAGTAATTTAGTTTTATTCTGTAGACTACCTTGTGGAAGGTTACACAACTGAGCCTAGGAAAAATTATGTAAAAAGCAAATTTAACACAAGCCTACTTGAGTAAGAGCAAGTCCACTAAATCTTCCTAAATGCTACAACTAATTGTTTTTTTATAAGAAAATAGATTCTTAATTTGGGGTTTCAGAAAGATACTAAGTATAAAGAGGGTAACCGAAATATAAACCTTTGTGAAAATTAAAACAAAGCTCAGATCTGTTCTTAGAGATCTTATAGCTGTCTTCTAATGAAAATCCAAGCAAGAGTGAAAGACAGTGTTTGTGTTCTTTTCTCTAAAATGCTATGACAACTTAAAAATGTAGACAGTACATAGAAAAAAATCATGTAAATTAATATGTACCAACAGAGTAAATGTGCAAAAGAGCATCTTTTAAAATACTGCATATCTTACTTCAAATGAAAAGTAAAATAATATTACAAGCTATGGTATGTTTACAAAATATGGAAACAAATTATAGACATCAACACAACTAGACAAACTTTCCAACCACCCTCCTCCTGCCTGAGTGTCATAGGGAAACATGCCTTTAAAAAACTGCTATTTAAAAGTTTTACCTGTAAATACTTAATCCGTGCTGCAAGTGCAGAGGTATTACTACAACTTTTGCTTCTGGTTGCATTTAAGTAGCATTTAATGGCATCCTGAGGTTGGTTGCAGGATTCATAGAGTGTGCCTAGGTCCATCCAGGCTGCAGCATGGCCATGGTCCAATTGTACAGCACAAATATAGGCCTGTAAAGCATCCATAGGCTGATTTTGCTGCTGATATAGCACACTGGAAAGAGAAATTATGAAAAAAGTCAACAAAGAAGAACTGCTTGGCTTCACAACATGATGAAAACTGTAATGTACATTATATGTGATGTAACTGCGTGTATCAGTTACAATTATTGTAATACAAAGTCTTACCCTATTGAACACCATGTATCTGCACTTGCTTCTGATTTATCAATAGACTGCCTGTAAGATATAAAGGCATCCTGAACTTTCCCAATACTTGAATAGCACCTAAGAGTAAAGGGGGGGAAAAAAATCAAGCAATTTCCATTAGTACAGATTAATTAATTTGCTAAAAGGATTGACTATATGTCAATGCAAATGACAAAACCTAATAAGCTAAAGTATTTGTCGTTGTGTATAGGATAATTACAATGTACATTAATTAAACCCTTTAGTGAACTATATTATAGTCTACCCCATAGGTGCTGAAGTATTTTAATTAAATCAGATTTCCATTCTCCTTTCCTAAAATAATAACAATGAATTGCTTCTCGGCCTTTTGGCTAAGATCAAGTGTAGTATCTGCTCTTATCAGTTTAATAGTAACAATGAGGGCAATAATTCTTTAATTTGTAAAAAATACAAACATAAGGCATAGTTAATATCAAGCTAACTATTACCGACATTAAGAGTAGCAAGGTATGGTTAACGTTTTAAGGACCTTTCATTTTTTTTTTAATGCAGATGGTACCTGATGGATACACAGAATAGGAGCTGAAATTATAAATACAGAAATTATGTTCTTATTGCTAGGCACTAAGGAAAAAAACAAAATAACCCAGTCCCTGTCTTCAAAGAGATTACAATTTAGTTGAGAACTAAAGACACATTATAAATGTCATGATACCGTATTAAATGGCTAGCACAGGTAATAACTGGTTTCAGAAATTTAGGGTAGAAGATACTATAATATACACTACAGGATTTAGGAAAGGGAATGGTAAGAGTAAAGGGATCTGAATATATGTACATGCATGTTGTTTAGATCAGTGATTTCCAATTACTAGCTAGCATATAGCAATTTGGACAAACAAACAAAATGGAAAAACAACATATACATACATACATACGTACATACATACGTACGTACGTATGTATGTTTGCCATTAAACTAATTAATATATGGAACTACAATTTACTTATTTTGAAATACTATTGGCTGAGTACACAGCAAAAAATAATAATAATAATGTTTTTACTTGCCCAAATACCATGTTTTTACTTTTTTAATTGAATTTACTGGAGTGACATTGGTTAATAAAATTATATAGATTCCAGGTATACAATTCTATAATATATCATTTGTATAGTGTATTGTATGTTCGCCATCCCAAATCTGGTCTTCTTCCATCACACTGTCATCCTCATAATTATTCTTTATTAGTAACATAATTCTTTATCAGTAACATTAGAATTAATGTAATCCAAAGATCTAACTAAAAACCACTGATTCAGGCAAAGAAGACAAGAGAAGGCATTTCAAAAGGTTGTCTGAACAGTATGCACAAAAGGTAACACAGATATAAAGAGTAGGGAATTTTAAATCCAGCCCAAGAATACCCTGACATTTGTTCTACCAAGGGGAATATTACAATGAAAAGAACTTTACAGAGATATTAATCTGCTAACAATAAGCTAAAAGGAAAATAAACTATGGACAGTAAAAACAGTGGCTAGACTCACTGGTTTGAAACAGGCCAAAATTGGGGTTAAAGTGATGAAAATGGCACAAAAGAGAAGATAGGAGGGGGAAACAGTAAACTAATGATGGATTGATTACATACTCATAGGGGGTAGGAGTAGAGTTGTAACTGTGTCTTATGTTTGTATTTTTTATAAACTAAAGAATTACTGCCGTCATTGTTATTATTTAGAAAGGGAGACCTGAAATCTGATTCAGTAACTCTTACCAACATAGAAGGTTTTTCTTGGTTTTTAACTCTATAAAATTAAAGCCTCTTACTATATAGAAAACCAGAGATCAAGTCATATAAGCAGAAGGGGGGGGGGAGGGTGTGTGTGTGTGTGTGTGTGTGTGTGTGTGTGTGTGTGTTTTCTCAAATCTGCACTGTAAGTATTGCAGTGATATAACCTTTAATTATTTTGATAGTGTTCATTAATGCGTCATGCTTTAACATCTATAGGGCAGGCTACAATACAGTTCTTAAGCCTGATTAAAGGGAGGGGGAAAAAGTGAGTATCATTGGGAAATATAAAAGGAGAAGAAGCTGGTTTGTAGAAGAATATAATAAATGAGGTTTGAAATATGCCGATTTTGACATGAGGTGAGGACATTAAAATGAGTAAAGAATAGGACATGTGGTTCTGGAATTTAATACCTTAGAGTACAGAAATCTAGACTTGGAATTTAACCATGTGAAAAAGAAGGCGTAAGAACATAGGACACCTATTAAGGGAGAGGTAAAAATAAGCCTAAGGAATCACTAATCTTGTGGATTGGGCAATAACAAGAAATGTCAGTGACTGAGACAAAGAAGTGTCAGACAGCATCTGCAAACTGTTTTACAAGAGGAGAATACAGGGAAACGGCCATTAACAATGTCAAACAGGGACAAACACCACAAAGAAAGGGAATGCTTAACAGGTAATAGCAAATATGCTCTGTTTATTGTTGTTGTTAAATCAAAGATAAATCCCAAACTTATAGACAAATCTGTCTAACTACTGGAATAAGCAGTAATTTCCCAAACCAATGTTTTTACATTCCATTCCTACAACGTGAAAGTAGAAAACCAATGTGCCCAAACACACTGTGCCAGTCCAAATGCCAGGAGGTTTTATTAGTTTTTTCCAATGAAACTTAACTAGGCACCTCTGACAGCCCTATATAATTTAAAAAGTACTTGGTGAACCTAGAATCTAGTCCCTATTGTACAGGGCTGTCCCAACTAGATGACACTAGCATTTCCCACAGTTGTGATGACCAAAATGTCTCCAGACATAATGAAATGTCCCCTATGGGGCAAATCAGCCCCTACTGAGAACCACTAATCTAATACAATCCTCTCATATAATAGGTTAAAGAAAATTAAGGCCTCAAGACGGATAACTCCATGACTCCACAAATAGTAGCCTAGCCAAGGCTTGAATCCCTGTCTCTCTGCTCCTAACTACATGGGATCTTTCCACCATTCCATAAAAGCTTAAACCAATTAGGAACCCAATTCAATCTGATGATGGTCCAAAATATAATCTATCACATACATATACATAAGGTATATTTCAGAGAATCAATAAGCGCAATTCAAACATTCAAAATACAGAGAAAAGTTTACAGACTTTCAGAAAACTATTTTCATTACATGACACTGTTCTTTTCCCACAAATCCAATAATGTATTCGATAATGCATCTACTTTCTCACTGCAAGACTTCAAGTAGAACTGTGATTAGATCTATTAATCAAATATGTCCATTCTAAAGTATATATCATTAATCAAAATTATAAATAGCAAGGTAGAATGAGAAGTTCTCTGTTCTGCTAAATTGACATATAAAGAAAATAGTAAAAATCATAAGGAAAAGTATTTACATACTTGAATAAAGAATTACAATCTGGTAAGACTTTAAAAAAAACAGTAATAATTCAAGTCAAATGAAAATCCAATTAGCAAAATAAGAAATGCTCCGGTAGACTAGATTATGGTGTAAAAAAGCTGCCTAATTCTGAAGCTTACTTTTATTTTTTGACTTTCACAAATATTTGTTATAATATATTTAAAAGGAAAAATACAATGATCAGGTTATAAATATAAACCAACATTTTAGATCATAATTCAAATCTCTTAGCTGGAATAAACAAAAGCAAAACTTAAGTGTCTGATAAGTCTCACCTTCCAAGGAAATACCAGGACTGGCCAGAATTAGGATCTGCTTCCAAGGACTTTTGGAGATATTGAATAGCATAGTTTTCCTTGGTGGCTTTATCTGCCAGGAGATCTATAGTGTGATGCATCCAACCTACAGAGTAAATGATTTAAAATATTTACCTAAATGATTTCATTGTTCTTCTATTGTTAAGAATACCAAACAGAAAATATACCCTTTTCAGTCAATTCATTTAGCTTGGCGTACACTATCAAAATTTTGAATTACCAATTCTGATCGTATGAAAGCCGATTTGTCACAGGAAGGTACAATCAAAGCTATGAAGAACTTTTACTCCAGAGAAATTAAAACAATTTTAAGCATTTACTCAACACTTAAAAACTATAGTTCTTAATTTTGGTATCTGAAAAAATTCCAAGTTATGAAACAAAAAATATAAAGATATTAAATTTATATCACTGTTGCACATAAAAATTTATGTTCACTTTAAGAATCTCCAAGATAGCGTAAATATAAGAAATAAATATAAGGCTATATAATCAATGACAGACCAGAGTAAAATACACACACACCCTATGTTACTGATGTAGGTCACATATATTCACAACTTACATCAAGTACAAACTGTAAGGTATTTGACAATTAAAAAGTACACAAGGCTGTAAATATATTCATGTAGTGCAAATAAGAGTGAAACAAAATGGGTACAACAAACATTTAATAAATAAATTTAGATAGTGCATTTTCTCACTTATATGTGGACTGTTAAAAAGTCGAACATATAGAAGTAGAGAACAGAATGGTGATTATCAGTAAGAAGGAGGTGGAAAAACGGGGAGATGTTAGTGAAAGATTATGGAGTTGTAGTTATTTAGGATGAGTAAGCCTAGAGAAGCTACTGTACAGTACAATGACATAGTTAATAATAGTATAATGTATAGTGAAAAGTTGTTAAGAGCAGATTTCAGATGCTCCCACCACACACATAAACAAATGGTAACTATGTGAAGAGATGCATGTGTTGATTAGCTTGACTGCAGCGATCATTTCACTATGTATAGGTATATTAAAACATCATGCCGTACACTTTCAAAACAATTTTTATTATTTATTTATTCATAAATAAATAAATAAATGGCTACATAAAAGCAATCACAGGATTGGATCATAAAATACTGTATTCTAAACCTTCACGACACACAAAATAATGTGGTTTAATTTGCTGGAGAATCGTATTTCAGTTGTGGATCAATTTAAGTACATAATATCAGTTCTGCTTCTTTTTTATAGATTGTAGTGTATATATAACAAATAAAGACCCTTACTTCCTGACATTTATTATAGTTGCTATGCTGCAAAGGATATTTTAAGGGGGGATATTTTATGGAAATATAAGTCAATCATATCATTATTCATTTGTTCCTCCCTTATCTCTCCTGTAAGTATTAAGAACAGGACCTAGAGTAACAGGCTCTAAGAGGAACTACTTAAGCAGTAGGGAGAAGCAACTAGAAAAGATTGATGTTCAGGCATAAATTAGACTCAATTAATGGAAGTATTTTTTTCCTTTTAAAACCATGGAAAGTTTACTTATACACTCTAAAATATGGTAAGCCAACTCCAAAAGAGGAAAGCTGATTCAGACATAACTAAAACCAAAACTATTTCAATCAATTTCTTAAATTTAAAAGGTATATGGACTTTTGCTATTAATGCCTTATTCACAGCAGCTAAAATGCATAAAAACTTAATTATAAATGGTGTGGATAAAAAAAGCAATTTGTATCAAATATTTAATATTAGCTGAATGAGTAAGCTGTTTATTCTAAAGGCATCACTTTGTACTTAAGAATATAAAACCTTTTTTTACTGTATCAGTAAACTTGTTTATATTTAAAGATACAAATTCGTATTAGTCAGATATTATATATAAATCATTAAAAACAAATACTTAAATACTTCTACAACTTTTAAAAGTATGGATAACTCAAGTAAAATTCTAACCACAGATTAAATTAAAAACAAAACTTTATATAAAGGCAATGTGTTTACTTTGTATAATTAATCATATCACACGTACTAATATGAAGATAATGATAAACTCTAAGCTTAAATGATTTTAAAATTACATTAAAAATAGTTACATTATGAAAATATTCATATTACTATGTTGGATATAAATTTTGTTTGTGAGACCAAAAACAAGTAAACAAAAGCTTAAACAAACAAACAAACCCCAAATACCAAATATATAAGACAAGAAACATGACTCAATTAAATGTTGGAGAACAACTCCATTACATCTACTTGGTAAAAGTGATACATTACATCCAAATAATTACATTCCTTCATTTTCGACATTAGAATAGAATTGCATGTGTACAGAAACTATAGCGTTAGATATTCCACAATTTTTATACAAAAAGTTTTATTTAATATTACCGATAGAACTATGAAAGTAAGCTCACCAGTCACTAAGTGACTTCAAGCAAATCACTGAATTTCATTGAGTGCTAGCATGTGTAGAATAAAGTATTCAATCCCTCTCACCCATGAGTTAAGTATTAGAGAATAAGTTTAAAAATTTAAATGAAATACCTATACTAACAAATTGTAATGAGACGGACTGCGAAATAGACAATACTTGGCAAAGGGTGAAAATCTGTTGGGTTCAGACTAATTCTATCAGCTCATGGAAAAGGAATAGAAAACATGAGCCACATATTTACCATCCCTGATATGTAAGAAACAAAAGAGAAGTACTTATATTACACTAAATGTATACTAATACATACCTAACTGTTGCAAGACAGTTGCTTTTACTTGTGCAGACAGGTTTTCTGTCTGCAAAAGTTGTTCATAAGCTTCCTTTGCAGAATGATACTTCCTCTAAAGAACAGAAAAAAAGATTTAAAGAAAAATAAAATATATTTAAAGAATCAGTTCATATATTCTTTTTACACAATACTGATTTACACAATACTGATACTTGAAGCATATTTTTTAAACCAACTGAAAGAAAACGTACTAATTCCATTACTGAACGTTCCTTCAACATTAGACAGTTGTGGTTAATAGGCCATGCTTCAGAGTAAATAATACCTGTAAAACATTCAATATGAAGTAGCACTAAAATATGACCTATTAAGAATTTCCCAAATCCCAATAGTTAAAAAGAAAATCATCTCAAAAATCATCTCAACCTATTTAATAACAGAAATGATTTCAACTTTATTTAGTATCATTAATAAAGCTAGGTAAGTATTCTACCTCCAAGTGCATAATCTGCCTGCCTAGAAATACAAGTTCCCAAGCAATGTGATAAGAACAACAGAGCATATGCCAAAGTACCTTTACACATTCTAAGTACAAAAGCAGTTAAAATCTAAGTTTAAAAGATACATTTTCAGGCATATTAAAAAATTCCTATGAAAAAATTTATAATACATATGATTTTTAAGACACCAAATTTCCCATAGTTAGTTTGTAATGTACCACACAATGTCTGTTTATTTAAGGTTCCATAGGCAAATCTCTAAATGAAACCATTTAACCACAGTTCTCTCCCCAAAAGTACTGATATGACTGAAAACCATTACTGCTAGTTGTAAAACCTAAGATAACTCAAAAAAAAAAAAAAAAAAAAAAAAAAAAAAAAAAAAAAAAAAAAAAGGTGGGGGTGGGAGCAGGGAGGAAAAGCCAACAAAGAAAACCTCATAAATATTATCTTTAAAACATACCCAGCAAAACAATGGATTGAAATGGCCTTTTTCATACCACTAACAGTACAGAGCTGCCTAAGCAAAGAAATCTTTCTCCAAAATACATATGTTCAAATACAAAACTAGCTGAGTCTCAGGCAAATCACTTAAACTATTTAATTTAATATCTCTAAAACAGAGGTAATAATGCCAGATCTATCTAGAATTGTTGTAAAAATCAAGTAAGTAAAAAGCTACAGAAACAATTAAAGAGCTACATAAATACATTATGTCTATTATGTCAACATGAAGAAGATCTGAAGAACTGTCTATTAAGATTAACAGTAGTTGTTACATAAAGTTTTATTCATCAGGTAAATTAGTTCCCCCTAAACATTAATCTGATCTGAAAGTCAATTAGCCAGTTAATGAAGGATAAATACCAAGTTATTCAACTAAATTCATTCAAATGATAAATATTTATTGAACACCTAGTACACAACGGGAACTGCGGGGACCACAGTGCAGTGAAGAATACAAAGAGAAAAGCAAGTAAACATATTATACATACTGTATTATGTACAATAACAGTATGCTATTCCCTAAAGGAAGAAGGAACACATATGTGTTAAGTTTAGAGAACTAGCAGGTTGGGCAGCAAATGCAGAGACAAGCAAAGAAGACTTCACGGAGACTTTCCTATACCATGTTAAAGACAAGATACTGACCCTGACTGGTGTAGCTCAGTGGGTTGAGCGCGGACCTGTGAAAAGGATTGTGGTTCGATTCCCAGTCAGGGCACATGCCTGGATTGCAGGCCAGTTCCCAGCGGGGGACTCATGAGAGGCAACCATACATTGATATTTCTTTCCCTCTCTCGCCTCTCTCCTTCCCTTCCCCTCTAAAGATAAATAAATAAAATCTTAAAAAAAAAAGAAATTAAAAAACAAAAACCATAATGACATATTACCTCACACCTGTCAGAATGGCTATCATTAAAAAGATGCGGGGAAAAGAGAACCCTCTTGCACTGTTGGTAAGAATGCAGATTGGTTGCAGGCACTATGGAAAACAACATGGAGGGTCCTTAAAAAATTAAAAATGAAATTCTCTTATGACTCAATGATTTCATTTCTGGGTATATATCTGAAGGAACCCAAAACACTAATTCAAAAAAATATATACATCTGTATGTTCATGGCATCGTTATTTACAATAGACAAGGTATAAGAGCAACCCAAATGCCCATCAATAGATGAGTGGATAAAAAAGTGATACATACATACAATGGAATATCATTTTGTAATGATTTTATCATTTTATAATCTTTCTAACTTTAATACAAGTCAATTTTGCTAATCTGTATTTCTCTGGAAAGTAGTCCATTTCATTTAAGTTTCAAATTCATTTGCACAGAGTTCTGCTAAGTAGTCTACTATGATAGTTTTAACTGCTTCCATTTCCAAGGTCATATTATTTTGAGTATCTCTGCTTTATATCTTTTATCCCCTTGACCAAGATAGCTTGTGTTTTATTTTGTTAATTTTTTACAGAATACTAATTAGTATTAGTTCAGAATACTAATATTAATATTATTAGGCACACTGTCTCTTCTTTTCACATCATTAATCACTTTAAAAAAACTTTCTTCCTTCCTCACTATATTGTTATTTTTACATTGCCTTTTTTTTTGTGAACACATTTCCTTACATTGAATCATCTTTGAATTCATGGAATAAACCTTATACAATCACAACATACTGTATCTTTAAATATCAGCTGGAATTTATTTTCCTTCTTTAGAAATTTTGCATATAATATACATAAGTGAAACTAGTTTACAATGTTTTGGAAATGAACTATTGCTGGATGGTTAGAAGACAATGTTAAAAATAAAACCAACAATTCCTTAGCAGGGATAAATGGTAATGGAAAAAATATAATAAAAATGAACTATTAAAAAACTAATAATTCTTATACAGTGTTATTCATAATAATACTTGTAACTGTCCCTCAAGGGAGAATAGTTAGTTACAGTAAATCTATTCAAACAGATATAATACAGCTTTACCTATAGGAATATGCAATAATTTCCAAAATACAAAAATAAGTTTAAAAATTTTGAGGAAGGTCAAGAGAACATATATAATTGGCTATTTCTTCAATAAAATAAAGGAAAACAAATATATATGTAAACACACACATGGATCTGACTGTCTCTGGAAGAATATGAAAACCAATGGTAACACCAGTAGCTCTCAGGAGGAGGATACTTCACTCCGTATTCTTTCAGGCTCTTTAATTTCGGATTATCCAAAAATAAGAAATGTTTTGGTTCTGGTGAAGATGGTGGTATAAGTAAATGCAGTACTCAAATCCTCCCACAACCACATCAAAATCACAACTAAATTAGAGAACCACCACCATTGAGAACTACCTAAAATCTAACTGAACCACTAAGTCCCACGACTAAGGATATAAAGAAGCTACATCGAGAAAGAATCAGTAGCCAGGCACCATATCTGTGTCTCAGTCAACATGGACAACACAGTTTGACACACCTGGGTGATTCCTTGACATCCTGCCCTACCCAACTTGGGGTCCCAGCTCAAGCCATTCCCAGTGGCTTTTCCATAAAAAATGACCTACCTTGGCTCATGCTTCAGACTTTCCTAAAACCTACCAAACCAGAAGCATCTGGCCTCAGCATGCTGCAGACCTCTCGCTAAGTGCTTTCAGGCCAAGCACAAGCAGCAGCCAGCCCTGTGTCATAGTGTGACCTCTCCTGGGCACCTCTAAGACCAGCACAAGTAGTAGCTATCTGCAGATGGCTTAGTTCCAGGTAGCCCTGGGCAGGGGATAGATGGCAGCTGACCATGGCCTGAACCTCCTGGAAGACCAAAGAGTCACACACCCAGCTTCAGACCACACTGAAGCACCACCCAACCTGATCCACAAGGAACACACTCAAGGGGAAGACTCAGCAGGTACCAGAACACTGCTAAGTCCCCTCTGTGGGATGGGCCCCTGCAGAGCTCATCCTCCACAACGGTTGTAGCCAGTCCTTACAGATAATCAGCCTGGGGATAAATCCCTCCAATTGACATATCAATAGAAATCAAGGCCCAAATACAATAGGAGGGTATACACAGCCCGCACAGACCAGGTAGGGAAGGGCGGGGACTTTGGTGAACCTAGAGTGTCCAGCTGTGGTGAAAGAGACTGTTCCACTGGACCCTACAAGACACGTATTACATTAGGTCACTCTACCAAGCCCAGGAGATGTAGTAGCTCTACCTAATTAATAGAAACAAACATATGGAGGTTGTCAAAATGAGGAGATAAAGAAATATGGCCCAAATGAAAGAACAGATCAAAATTCCAGAAAAACAGCTAAAGGAAATGGAGATAAGCAATCTACTAGATGCACAGTTCAAAACATTAGTTATAAAGATGCTCAATGAACTTAGGGGAAGAGTAGATCAATTTGGTGAAAAATTCAGCAGAGATAAGAGATAGAAAACAGAACTAGAAAATATAAAACAGAACCACTCAGAGATGAGGAATATATTAACTGAAATAAGAATACATTACAGAATCAACAGTGGAGTAAATGAAAAAGAAGATCAAATCAGAGATTTGGAATACAAGAAAGTAGAAAACACCCATTCAGAACAGCAAAAAGAAAAAGAATCCAAAAAAGTAAGGATAGTATAAGAAACCTCTCGGACAATTTCAAACATACCAACATTTGCATTACAGGGGTGCATGGAGAAGAGAGAGAGAGAAAGCAAGAAATTAAAAACCTATATGAAAAAATTATGGAAAACTTTCCCTAACCTGGTGAAGGAAGTAGACATACAAATTCAGGAAGTGCAGAGTCCCAAAGAAGATCAACCCAAAGAAGCACACACCAAGACACATTATAATTAAAATGCAAAAGGTTAAATACAAAGAAGAATCTTAAAGGCAGCAAGAGAAAAGCAGTTAGTTACCTATAAAGGAGTTCTCTTAAAACTGTCACCTGATTTTATAGGAGATCGTTCTGCGTGGTGTGGGCCCAGCTCCCATTTGGAGATGCTCAGGACCCATGCTGATGGATAGGTTCTCCCGTGGGGAATCAGGCCTGCATTGTACCTAGGCTGCTTTGAGACTTGCTTTTGCTAAAATTCCCTCACCCTGAATTGAAGCAGCAAACATTTACTGCATATCTTTACAGTAACTTCCTAAAATCTGTGCTATAAACCTCCCCAGTTTGGAGTGTAACCAGTTCAACCACTTTTCCCTTTGCATTTGCAAATATTCTTCTTTTGTGATGTGATCGGCATCACATCTCCTTTGTTTTCTGTAAAGAGGTAACCACCTAAAGCAAACCTGGGCATAGTAAATGAGGACCATCATGTAGTGTGCGCAGAAACCCAATAAAGGCCTGTCACAGCAAGGGCCAAGGATTTTTCTCCTTTTGAGAGAGAAGCCATGCTGCCCCTTTTCCTCCACAGAACTCGGTAGTCCACATGAATTTCTCGTGTCTTATCCACAATGTGGCAGACACACACACACACACACACACACACACACCCACCCACCCACCCACCCATCAGACCCAGCTGATTATATCACTGGCTTCTCTCCATTCAGGACTCAGCCCACACAGTTCCTACTCAAAGAGGCCTTCCTTAACTATTCTAGTTTAAAAAGTATTCCAACGCCTTTCAGTTTTAATTATGGTCTTACTGTTTCACACTATGAAGCTAAAGTGGGACTAGGGCCTAGGCATTTCTGAAATACTATAGTCTGATTAGCAGGAAGACTTACTCCTATATAAAGAGATATCCCTTAAACTATCTGGCTACCTAGCAGTAGCCACTAACCACACATGACTTTACTTAAATTTACTTTTGTAAAGTTCCATGTTCATAAATAAGGCCTGTTGGTATGAATCAGCTGAATTATAAAAGGAACTTTCTGTAAGTATGTAGGTAAGCCTTTGCTTCTCTTAATTTTTACCTGAAAATGAACATCCTTGTTATGAGCACCAAGTAGAGCTTTTTCAATCCTTTGATATGCTTGTAATGTCATTTTTCTGTCATCTAATAACTATATACTTTGCTTAGAATAAATTTTGTTCTGTTTTGTTTAATCTTAATGGGCAATAAAATTTATCAATCAATGAGGGAAGGGCCCTGTCCCCACATTACCTTCACAAGATTAAAAATTACCACCGACAACTTCTCATCAGTAACAATGAAAGCCAAAGACAATGGAATATAAATTTCAAAGTAGTCAAATAAAATAGAATTCCACTTCCAGCAACAACACTCATTACGAATTAAGGTGAGAAAAATTCTGCTACAACTAGTGACAGACCAGTAATCTAAGAACTAAAAAAGCTGGAGAAAAAATCAGAATTCATCCTTCTGAAGGTAGCAGAGAGCAACTGAGGTAATGGGAAGAAAAGGAGCTAAGACTCAAGGAAAAGAACTCTGGAGAGGAAGCTGACCCCTATATCTTCTTTCACACTGGGCTCTTTGCTGATTCTGCAAAAATCAGCAATTGGGAGGAGGCTGGGATTAGCACTGACAGGAAAAGACTCTGATCTACAACATGTGTATAATTTTCACATGCAACTCCTCAAGGTAGATGGAGTAGTAGGGTATCCAATTACAGTAGCAGGGTATCCAAACATGAGTGTGCATCAATTTTGATTCAGTGAATGTGTGTGTGTGTGTGTGTTTTGCGCTGGTGTCCAGAAATCTGGTGTTAATTTTTCAAAGCACCTTATGGTGGTTCTGAAACAAAACAGACCTTACAAATTATGTACAAATATAACTATTTTTTCCTTGAAAAGTTGTTAATAGAATATATGTTTTGATTATGCTATGATTACCTAATACTTAGTCTCATACCAATTTATATGCCTGATTTTCCATACCAGTGCCTACAGTAAATGTCTGTGTTAAACCTTTCATTGTACCACTAAGTGAAATCTGCCATACATAAAAACAATGCTCTACAATTTAACTAAAAAAGTATTTTAAACAGCGTAAAGGTATTGATAATGACATCAGAAAGGTGATTCTAATACACCTTTCAAATGGTGATACATAGAAGGGATTATTTCAATCTTGAGAAAAACTGAAACTAAAAGGAATGTATTATAACAACCATCTATAAACGTTTTGAAAAGAAAACTAGGTATTTCCTTATAATTAAGAGAAATCTTCTTAATTTCAGCCATTTAAGTCTTCAGACATTTAAGTTTAGATGCAAATCACGTTAAATGAAATTTCTTTGTATAGAGCAAGTACTCTGTAATAACTGCTTCAATAAGCAAAATCGTGACCACATTTACTAAGTTTAAAATGTATGTAAGAGGTAATACCCAGAACTCCATTAAATTACCTGATATAACTTAAAATTATAAGTGATCACTTTTGTTTTAAGTAAGGTAAGTTAAACACTTACCTGGGTTTCATATAAGTGGGCAATGTGAAATTGAACTGCAAAGATGATGGAAAATAGACATCAATCAATACACAAGTGTTTGGAGTACATAAGCAAGAATATAAAATGTAAAACAAGCACAGTCTATACTATACAGATTTAAGTAATAATGGAACATAACCTTTCTTTTTAATAAAATAGAATATACAAATATATACAAACGTGATAAGAAGCTATATGTATTCATTATTGGTTATCAAATTTTGTCAATGTAATTATTAAAATTATTTAAGTCTGTAGCAAGTGAGTATATTTCTTCTTAAATTTTTTCAATTACAGTTTATATTCAATATTATTTTATATTAGTTTCAGTGAGTGTACTTATTACAAGTTTAAAGTAGCCACACTAGGCAAACAGAGGAAACTTTTTAATCTATGTTTCAAAACATGGTATTTAAAAACTAAGTTCTAGGTGAAAAATATAAAGTCACTATTTGTAAAAAAAAAAACACATTAAAATAGGAAAAAGCTAATATTTTTGATACCATATTTTATATCTGCACATTTTATGAAGAAGTCACAGACCAGGATGACACTGGTAATAACATAGAGGAAATTAGTTGTTACATTTCTCTATCAGTTCTTCAGAATTATTTTTTAAGGACTTTTTAAAGAAGTCAGACCACTTGGAAAGCAAAAATAATAAACAGACCCAAGATTAACAAATATGTCTTGAAGCAGATCAAAACATGTTAGCTTTTATTTTCAGTTCTTCCTGATACTGCATCACCAGAGTATGAATGATTCCATGAAAGCAACAATGAACCAGTAATTAAAACTGAATTCTAGCTACTTAAGTACTGATTTTCATTCTTTAATGCTCTATCTATCTGAATTTCATAGGTGGATTTCAAGGAGCCCAGGAGACTTTCAAAATTATATGTAGAATATTTATGTGGATCTTTACAAGCAAGGTCCACAGCTATCATCAATTTCATATTGGAGAGTGTACCATGAGCTGATTCCTGCAACTTTTAAGATTCAGCTAGAAGGCTTGAGAAAAATAGAGATCTCCAAGGTTATGATTCGGTGAGCCTGGGGCAAGGCCTGGAAAGCTGCCTTTTTATTCTGTTCTGCCAATACCTATTCCCTTGACCACCTAGCACCTGGAAACAGCTGATCTTAAAAAAAAACATGAACATCAAAAAAACAAAATATATAATGACGATACCAATTTTTAAAACAATACCAATTTTGGATCAAAAGTACCAAATAACACCATAATTAATCATTAAATATCACATGTTAACTAATCACCATGAGGCAAAATAAAAATATCTTTAGAAGATAAAAATCAGTTTTGTGAAAGCAAATAATAATAATAATAATAATAATAATAATAATAATAATAAAAGTTCTACATATGTAAACATCCCTTTCACCTACATCTGTTGAAGCCTTTTCTTATTCCTCATGTACCTTTTTGAGCATAATTCTCCTTGTGTTCCAGTCCACATCTCACCTCACTACATCAATGGAGGGAGACTAGGTTACAGGTTAAGGGAATGATGAAGAAATAAAATATCTATGCCCATTTCCCACAATCTTCTTTCTCCTCTAATAAAGTGTTGTAAAAAGAAAGAAAAGATCAGTAGCCAGTGGGCACCCTACTACCATCCCAAACTTCTACCAATCTCACTCCTACGCCTTATGTCAAGGGTTTCCCTATCCCATGAGTTACTAAATCCAATGTCATCTTTTGTAGTGTTAAACCACCATATATTTAAATTCTTAAAAGTCTTCTTCAAAGTGGAACATAAGTATATACCATGAAAAAGCTCCACTTGGCAAGTCTCAATTAGTGGTAGAAATTTTTAACAAATATTGCCATAAAAGGTTGTGAGATTACGCTTTATTCAGAAATTAACATTATTTTTAGAATTAACAGAATTTTTAAAAATCTCAAAGAAACAATTTTATCCCAAGAGGCAATCATATAATGAAAACCCCCACATCATCATGACTGTACTTTTCAAAATACTAACTGTAATTAATGCCTCTTAAGCAGTTCTAGAAGCCAGTGTATCTACTTATTTTAATTGCATAAATGAACTGTGCCACAAAATACAAACCTCTTATATGAACTTTTTCAAAAGCTCACTTTATTTCTATTATCTTCTGATCTTTGTAGTATCACAAGGTAACATAAAGGTCTGAAAGAACAGTCAAGGTCTGTGGCATACACAACAGATGATAACATAAAAATTTCTAAGAGAAGCAAGTGTTACAAAGAGCCTGGTGTTGAAACAGTAATAATGTCTGGCTCAAGGCAGGTAGTCCATATTGCTCTGTAAGCCATTGGCCACTATCAAATAAACTACCCAAATCAACTTAACTGTAATGGCTTAATATCTTTAAATAAAGCACATGCCCTTCCATTAGGGTGACCAACCTTTTAGCACTCAAAGTCCTGAACCCAGGGAAAAACTCCAGACCTGGCAAAATAGGACATTAGTGACCCTCCCCCTATTTTCCTTTTCAATAACCAATAGACAGAGAGGCATGGTAAACTTGAAGATGTTCTGTCCTGTGGTAGTCACTCTACATAGGTGTTTTCCAATCAGGAGTAGTGAGCTACAAGTGAGTTTTAACCTCAACAGAATAGAGTAAAATGAGGATTTACCAATATATTTATAGTCTCACATTTATGAAACAACACTCAGAAGTTATTTAAAATGACAAGTAGTTATGACACTTGGCTTTAAGGCACTAGATTTTAAAAAAATGAAAATCAGCTGTTTTCTTATTCCCATAAATTAGATGATTTATATAACCTGAATATATTTATAAATTAATTTCTATGAGTTAAATTCTTTTTTTAATCTAACCTCATCTTAGAAACTGAAATATTGCTGCATTTTTTTACCTTCACATCATTGTATCTGCAAATACACTCATCAGTACAAAATCCTGAGTTCAATTTAAAGAAAATGTAAATCTTTCATGTTTTCTCAAGAAATTGTCTCTGGAGAAGTATGAGACCATTTAGATGATTTAACCCTTCTTAGGCATTTTTAACACTGATACTACTTTTCACTTAATATCTTTCCATATGATTAAAAAATGAAGTCACAGAAAAATACTGATTGTCTTAAACCTAGAATCCTTTGATTCATCTTAAATTTCCATTAACAATGGTTCACTGGTTGAAAGAAGGGATTTGTCAAGGAACATACGTGTATGACCCATGGACACAGACAACAGTGTGGGGATTGGGGGGTGGGGTGGAGAATTGGATAGAGGAGGACAAAAGGGGAATAATTGGAGTAACTGTAATAATATAAATAATGAAATGTTTTCTAAAAAAGAATGATTCATTTTAATATACTCTAATTAAAATGTTTTTTTTTTCCAAGTAAGAAAGTTTTAAAGGAAGCATAATTGAACCCAATAAATATCCTTAAAATTTTTCTTGGCTACTTTAAAGTATACTACATAAACATGATAATACATACTTATTGATAAACACATAATAATCAACCTAATCTGCTTTTGGAAGGAAACCTATGAAGAAACAGAAAATAACTGTTTGAAGAAAACCACTGTATCAGAACATGCTTCACACATACATTCTTTTTGAATTAATTGGAAAATGTCACCTCAAATTTTATGACATATAAAAATATAATAAAAAGGCCAAGTATGTTTTCAAAATTACCAATAGTTTTAATACTACATAGCAGGATCACTGAACTACCACAAATAAATCTTTGTGAACTCATTTTTCCTAAAAGACTGGCAAACCCCATGGTTAATTCCCCCAAGTCATCTACAATATAATTAATACACAAATAATCAATCTCGCTCACTGGTGCAGGTAACTTTAATTCAACAACTCAGTTCACTGGTATATCTACTTTAGACACAGGCTGTTCACAATAACTCATCTGACACATTCCATTTGTACAAGTAGCCATGACAACCAATACACTTAGATTCAATAATTCTACAAGAAAAAAATTGCACAGGATTTATCACTATCATTACCACTACTACTACTACTACTACTACTACTACTACTACTACTACTACTTGACATGAAGTGATTTTAACACATATAGAAAAAACTATGGTTATTGATACTTACTTTCAGCATTGGACAAAGTGCAGGGATTACAGTCAACCAAAGCTAACTGAAAATGCTGTAAGGAGAGAGTAAGAAAATTAATGCACTAAATTTAGTTATATGACTGTGTCTGAAAATACTTTCCAGGTATGTATGGTCTAACATGATAAACCTATGCTATGCAAATAAAACATAGTAGACAACTAAGTAGAATTATGTTGAACATTTCCTGCCAGTAACAGCCAGGTTTCTGAGAATGAAGACTTTGGGAAAGAATTAACTTTATCAAGTTACCCTGTGCATATCTTTGTTTACATGAAAAAAGCTTAAGTCTTCAAAGATGTTTAAGTCTTCAAATAAATAAAATGTATTAGTTACAAACAATTTAAACAGAACACATCATTTTTAAAACTGAAAGTAAAAGTTTGAAGGCGTTAATGTCAGAACATCACTACTTATCTCAAAATGAGACATGAACTTTAGAAACAAAAGAATTACTATGAGAATTATGATAAAGGGTAAAACTATCTGCCCTTACTGATATTTCAATAATCACTGTATGTGGTGCCTTTTAAAACTTAAAAAAAAAACCTGTGTTCAAGTTCATTTATGAAACATAATTATCCTTTTAGAATGTGCTATTATATGTATAGGCAATTTTAGTCAATTAATAGTTATACCATCCACTTATTATAATGTCATATAAGGTTGCCCCCAAAAATGTTAAATTTAATATACAACATATTTTTAAGAATGCAAATCATAATCAAAACCACTGGGTGACATCTAGTTTATCAACATTAAATTTGGTATGCAAACTAAGAGAAGACAAGTATTAGATTTGGTATAGTCTTCAAGATTTAAAAAAAAGTGCATCTCTTTCAACTTTTCTAATAAAATACCATATATTTTGGATAATAAGACACCCCCCATCCATTTGGGAGGAATAATGGTTGTTAATGCTGCTGTTGAGTTCTGTTTACATTTACATTGGTGAAATATTATGTTATTTATGTTATTAAATATTTTACCACATTTTTTGCTTCAAAATTTTCTTATTTTCCTCTAAAACCTAGGTGCATCTTATGGTCCAAAAATATGGTACTTCCACAAATGTATATTCAAATTCTAGCATTTAAAGTAACCAACAGCCAAAAAACAAATCATTTTTTAAAAGCTGGCCACAATAAGCTCATTCCTATCAACAATAAAAATATCTAAAGAGTTATATTTTTTTATTTAATCCTCACCTGAGTGTTCATTGATTTTTACGGAAAGAGAAATGGGGGTGGGGGGGACATCAATCGGTTGCCTCCTGTATAGGAGGCGAGGCAAGTTTTCAGTACTGTATTTCAACACAGAATCAACAAAACTACACTTGATCAACTGGAACCCTCAATTAACAAAAATAAACAAATGTCAGCTATCCAGTGTTACAAAGAACAAAAGATTAGAGGGATATATGCCCTGGCTGGTGTAGCTCAGTGGATTGAGCATGGGCCTGCGAATCAAAGGGTTGCTGGTTTGATTCCCAGTCAGAGCACATGCCTGGGCTGCAAGGCCAGGTCCCCAGCAGGAGGCATGTGAGAGGCAACCACACATTGATGTTTCTCTCTCTTTCTCCTTCCCTTCCCCTCTCTCTAAAAATAAATAAACATCTTAAAAATATATTTAAGGGATATAAATTTTGAACAGGCAAACTACAAACAAAATGACTATGACTCTTAAATACAGAATACTTAATCCATTTAACAAATAAATTTATCAAGAGCCTATAATGCTCTGAGGACAATGCAGATACTAGGGATACAATGTTCAACAACAAAACATAACAAAACAAAAATATTATTTGTCATGGTTAACAGAATAAAGAAAAATCCAACATCTCAACACCTTGAGAACTGCTTTTATTTTTCCCTGAGCCTACTAAGCAGATTGTATGCCCTCAAACATCCCTTGAGTGCACTACCATGGCAATAGAAAAGAAGACTTTTAAAAAGTGAGTACCACAAAACAAAGCATGCTTTATAACTTCTTTCCTCTAGACACAATAGCCACACATTTACATTGCAATATATTTCTAAATCTAATCTATCCTGCCAGCACAAATTAATATTTAGATAAGACAGAACTCTCCCAAATCAACCATCAAAGGATATACACTGACCTGCAAAGAAACAGACTTCAAGATGGCAGTATTTCAGTTTTATTATTGCATTGAAATCCCACAAAGAGCATAGAGAGATGCATAATTCAAATTGTCTAGCCTACATTTCATCTATCAATACTCAAAGTCATTCAATGAAACATGACAGAAACAGTTCTGGACCATGTTTTATATACCATATTTTGCCATGTATAATGTGTACATTTTGTCCAAAATTTTTGAGTGAAAAATAAGGATGTGCATTGTATATGGATAGTACTAATTCCGTATCTATATAAACATTTATGCATATGCATGCTATTTAAAATTTCTTGTACCATAATATGTTCAAAAATAAATGCTAAAATGCCTTTATAATATAAAAAATAAGTGTCTAAATATAAATCAACAAATAATTGAATTTAAAAATTAAAATGAAACATTTTTTTCCTGAAAGTTGGGGCCAAAAATGTGGGTGTGTGCATTATGCATGGCAAAATACAGTAATTCTTAATCAATCTTAAAAGTAACAATGAAGTCACTGAAGTACCATCTGAAACCCACAGTATCATGAAATACTAAACATTTCCAAACAGCAGCAATATAGAAACATTACTGGGCAAGAGTACATATTCAAAAGCATGTATATGAGACTGAAAGAACTTACAGGACAATTACTAAGTTTAAAAAACTAAGTAACTACAAAAAAACCTCACATAAATAAAAATACCGATACACCATTCAGTAAACTAAAGGGAGATGAGGAACTAAGGATTACATGATCTCATAGTTGTTGTTTTTGTTTTTTAAGATTTTATTTATTTACTTTTAAAAGGGAAGGGAGGGAGAAAGGACAGAAACATCCCCAAGGGAGAAACACTGATCTGTTGCCTCTTGCATGCCCCACCCCCAACCCCACCCCAGCCAGGGACCTGGCCTGCAACCCAAGCATGTGCCCTTACTGGAAATTGAACTGGCGACCCCTCAGTTTGTGGAACGATGCTCAATCCACTAAGCCACACTAATCGTGGCTGACCTCACAGTTTCACCTTTAGCATCTAAAGCAGATGCAAAACAGATGTACTTATTAACATGTAAACCAGCAGAAATAACATGATAATTAGCCCCCAAGCCTAAAAATCTTGTGGTAGAATATCCAGTACCCAACCCTGCAACCAAGAGAAGCAGCTGTAAAGTACAGGGTGGGCAAAAATAGGTTTACAGTTGTGAGTATGTGAAACAGTTCATTCTCATATTATTATGTATTAATTATTATATTATTTTCCATACAGGCAAATGTAAATCTACTTTTGCCTCACCCTCTATATCAAGGGTGTCAAACTCATTTTCACCAAGGGCCATATCAGCCTCGCAGTTGCCTCCAAAGGGCCGAATGTAATTTTAGGACTGTATAAATAAATGTAACTACTCCTTAACTAAGGCAAGAAACTCGGCACTGTCGCCAGGTACAGACAAGGTGCTGGGCCATATTTGGCCCACGGGCCTTGTGTTTGCCATCTGTGTGCTCTACGTGCAACTAACTCATACTGAAATATTGTAGTACTGAAACTGACTGCTGTTGTGTGAAACGGTTATTATGCAGTAGACGCTTTTGCAGTTCAGACTATATACAAACCTCAAGGCAGAATGCATTCTACCGAAAATTAATTTCCAAGTCAAGAGGATTTATCTAAGACATCTTTTTTAAATGCTGCAGTGATTTTGCTTTTATAGAGCACTTCTGGTCCAATTTAACACAAGGTTTGATTCATTACACTTTCTGTTGACATCTTTATTACCAAAGTCACCTTTTGTTTTAAAAGCTTTTGACTTGTTCAATATTTTAAAATAACTTTATAGTATTTTGCTTTATATAGACTGAGAAACTTGATTTCTAGCTGGAGGTAGGATATCTGTATTCATGTAATTAACAAATAAAACTAGAGTTTCAAGACTTTATTTCCCTTTAAACTGTTTTACTTCTACCTCTATACTCTGATTATCTTATGACTCTTTTCAACTGTAGAACCCTTCAACTGTATTCCCAATCCTACAGACAAGCAGTGAGATAACTTTTTGTAATCAACAAAAAGTATACATCAACGTATAAATTAATCTGGAGCACTGTTTGGATTCCAGATCTAATCTCGCATGTTCTGATTCGGTGGGTTGAGGGTAACACCCTGTGAAGAACAAAAAAGCTTCAATGACTTATTCTAATGCAGAGTCAGGGTTAAATGACATTGTCTTAAAAGTTTTTAAATCATGTGCTTGCCCCCCCGCCAAACCTTACTTCAGAATATGTAGACATGGTATGTATAGGTGGTACTTCTGTCTATATTCAGTTATGGCAGACACAGCCTCTTATGAATAAAAGGTTGGCAATCACCTTTTATTCTACAAGCCAGGCACTCTGCTATGGCTACACATCTACAACTATACACCAGCTCCAATGAAATTGGTGTTGTAACAGAAGTTTAAAAAAAAAAAGATTTTATTTATTTATTTAGAGAGAGGGGAAGGGAAGGAGAAAGAGAGGGATAGAAACATTAATGTGTGGTTGCCTCTCACATGCTCCCCCACTGGGCATGTGCCCTGACTAGGAATCGAACCAGCAACCCTCTGATTTGCAGGCCCGCGCTCAATCCACTGAGCCACGCCAGCCAGGGCAGAAGTTTAAAAGACAATTTCATAATGGAATCCCAAAGATATAGATGAGAGAAGAAAGAAAAGAGGTACTTCAGGCTGAGGAGACAACTTGTTATTTTTACAAAGCCCCAGTAAAACATGGTTTATGGACCATTTAAGTGAGATAAGGGAAGGTGTGCCAGGTACTCTTTTCAAGTCAAAGGCAAACTGTTTCTTTTTCATTGTTACAGATTGGCACAGTTCTAAAAGTATGATTAAAACCAACCAAGTTCATGCTTAAAACTAATAGTCTACGATAAATGGGTGAGACTAGGGAAATATCTTAAGATATAATGGTACTTAATTTTAGAGATTTGGTTTCTGAAAATAAGACACAGAACTGAAACTGGTAAATGATGGTAGTAGTGCCTGTGAGAAACATTATGTAGCCAAGCTCATCTGACTGGGTTTCTCTCAAAGCCCTCAAACTCGGGTCTTCCAATTATCTTTGTAAAGCAAGGTTGTTAAAATAGTTTTGAGGAGTGACTCAACCGCACACCAATAACTAATAGTTAACGCATTCTGGCAATCTTGTCAAAAAAGAGGCTCCTTCTTTAAAGTTTATCAATCTGGTCTCTCTAAAAATTTCTGTAACACACGAGTAAGACAAAATATACTATTAATGGAGATATTAAAATGTTTTATTTCTAGCCCTTCTTTTCGGCTTCAGACTCCTATCTGTCTATACCAACTCGATATATTCCCAAATGACCCATCTCCATTCAGAGCCTCTTCACCTCCCAACCCCAGAACCTGTTGCTAATTTATGTCCTACATTAGTTAACAGGAAAGTGATTCAAGCCAATAAATGTGAAATATCTTCCCATAATAAATCAGTTAATAAATTACTTCCTTAAGATTCCTAGGATATATTACCGTTCATTCATCCATCAAGAAGAACCCATTTATTCTACTGATCTTGTTCATTTTTTTTTCCTGTACCTGTGTCCTACCTACTCTCCCAACTCCTGCCTTCTACTGTATTTTACAGAAGTATAGCTATGTTACTGACTAGAAATTTTTAAACACTGGTTCTAATATGTGTCTAATCTGTGTACACAAGGTTGACATAATGTTGAAGTTTTTTGTATCTAGTGTATAATTTATAGTCATATTAAATCAAGATGGCTAGGCACACAAGTAACAAATACAAGGTAAACATTATATATATTTTATAAAGGGGATAATTCAATAATTTTCACTATAAAATGTTGTTTTAGAACATAATCTCTTTACAAAGTGTGATGACAGATAGACTGAACATTTCGTAAAGTTTCATTTGAAGACCAAATATTTACAACCACAAATTTAAGTAGTTTTGTATAAACATTAAAAAAACTTATGTATATATGCATGTATGTATATATGTATTTATTTATGGGAAGGGAGGGAGAAAAAGGGGGAGAGAATCATCAATATGAGAAACATTGATTAGTTGCCTCCTGTACACACCCTGACCTGGGAATGAACCACCAACCTAGGCATGTGGTCTGAAACAAAGTATTTTTTAATTAGAAAGGACTTCTTGTTCTTAAAATATATTTGCAGAGAGAAAACTCACAAAGGAAACCTGGACTCACCCCCGCTTCTCAGAATCAGAGTGGATGATACTACACACCTATGAGCAGTCATGTCCTTTTCAAACATGCATTTCGGAGGAAATGAAGTACTTCAGCTATTTTTACTACTTGACACTGGAAAGCATGTAATAGAACTCAGGGCAGAAATAAATATCAAATGGAAAAACCAAAACTGGACAGGTAGAGTGAAGTAGAGAAAGCACTGTTGAGTGGCTACATAAACCAGTTAGCCAGTTAGTACTTTGATATCACCTCATACCAAAGAATACATCTGGAAGGACTAAAAGGTAAAGTGCAAGTGGATGAGTACTACATGCAAAAAGTACTACTTGGAAAAAGAAAGAAGGAATTCTCTCCACAAATGAGAAAAAAATGGACAGAGGACAAAATAAACAGCAATAACCATCCTCTGCCAAAAGTCACAGTAATGTTACATTCAGGTGAAACCCAGTTTCACTGCTGATATGGGAACTGGGGAGATGCTGTTTAAAGGTATAAATATGCAACCAGTAGATAACTCCTGCAGATCTAATGTACAGCACAGAGATTATAGTTAACAATATTGTATTATGCTCTTCGAAGTTGCTAAGAGACTAGATCTTTATTGTTTACAGCAAAAATACAAAAGAAATTAATTGTGACATGATGTGTTTAATACTAAGGTGGTAATTATATTGCAATATATAAAATGTACCAAGCCAACATGCTGTACACCTTAAACTTATACAGTGTTACATGTCAATTTTATCTCAATAAAAAATAAAAAAAGACTAGAACTTTCAAAATGCCAGCTGGAAGAGTTAAGCTATTGAACATCATGAAGGGAGCAGGACAGGAGCAGGTATGGAGAAATAGCAACTTTCATTATCTTCAGACAACTAAACTAATAAAAAAATGTGCTGGTAAAGCTTCAACAAAGAAATGTTACAGGTATTATAGAAATTTAAGGAAGTTAAAATTAAATTAATAGCTAGTATCAAATTCTCAGTATTTGTATAACACATACAGTCCACAGTATCTTAATTAAATGAAACAAATGATTTCTACATGCTACAGTAAATAAAATAAAAGACAGGAGGCATTTTACGGATTACAAAAGTAGTTTCTATAAGGAAATAGATACATCATGCCTTTACTTATCCCTTTTGCCTTACTATCTTGGCATAGAAAAAAAATCACAATACAATTTGTAAATCTGTAATGAGCTTAAGATCAAACAAGACACCTGGAAATGAAGTCATTCTTGTAGAAAAGTAAGGTAACAATAAAGTGGAAATGCTTTTTCACTCAGAAATTTCATGTTGGGTATAAGAGTAGAGGTGAGGCAAGCTGAATGAACTGGTGAACAGGGGCATCTGGAGAAAACAACTGTGCTGCCAGTGTGCATAGAAAAAAATCTGTTAAGAGATGATAAATAAACTAGCCCCCCACACCTCACTTGCTCTCGTTCTTTCTCTCCCTCTCCCAGTATTTCCAGCTGATCCTATAAGAGGCATTTTAGAGCCTCTTCCATTTATCTGTTCATTCAAGAACACTAAGCACCTGGTAAAATGCCTGGCTAACATACAAGTCTCATTTGACTTCAACTAATTTCCTTTGAACTATCTCTGTCATTCTTATCTTCCTAACCCTTTCATAGGAACCCCTTCAATCAGCACACCATTTTCAAATACCAAACTATAAAGGGAACGTATACTGGTATCCCAGTCAACTTTCCACATATTCCCTTAAAAAAGTCACCCTCTTTACCTTTAAAAATCCAAAAATAGTTCTAATGTTGACATATTTTAGGGAAACTTAAACATGTAAATATTAAGGGCAATTTCTATATGATCTTTATTAAAGAGATACATTGGCATTAACTAACTGAATAATATGGATGTTATTACATGCTGTTTTGCATTTATTAGCTTCACATAAGCAAATTTTAATTCTGCCAGGACATGAAAATTAAAGGCATTATATAAAACTATTTGTCAAAATTAGTGTACCTTTATTGAATAATAGCACACTGCCTCAAACACATAATGAATGTTAAGCAATTAGCATTAATATCATTAAAAAGTAATGAAATAATTCTGAATTAGTTATGTGGTGTTAAATAGGCAACCAAACCCACTTGGGGAAGTATTACTTGAAACAGAGAAGAAAACCAACAAAGTATCATGTAGAAATGTCACCCTGAAGTGGACTCTGATTCAGATAAAGTTAATCTAGTTAATAAATTAAGAATTGGTACTCCACTAGTCACTGAACACATGAAATCTTTACTGGCCAATTTAATTGAAAAATAATATCATATAATTAAGTAAGCTGGACATTAACTTCACACTTCTGAGGATGGGATAAGTGACAAAAATACAAGTATTAAAACCTAGGATGAAAAATGGATTTCACAAACACTATATCTGTACAAGACTCAAATGAGAGGAATTTGTGGGGTAAGTACAGTCATTTCAGTTCTACAGATAAAATGAGGATCAAAAGAATTAAGCATCTTGCCCACAGTCACACAATTAGTTTATATGGCAGCGTCAAATTTGAAAACCAAATTTGCTTGCTCTGAAAGTACCAAAACAGAAGGAATCTGTTTTAGAGATACATTTCTGGAGAAAAGTAATTTCCAGAGATTGAAATAAAACCAGAGGCCCTGGAATGCATTTCATGTGTGGATGAAAAGAAAAAATTTATTATGAAAATAAACTGTACTTTATTTAAATATTTTACCATTCAAAACATACTGTATATGCAATATCCCTCTTCAGGCATAGGGAAACGAAATGAATTAGAGAAGACCTAACCCGTAACACACAGATTGTTCACACCATCCCTACACCAAAATACTCTTTTTATCCACCATTTCACTCCATGGGATTAAAGCATAGGAAAAATGTATTTAGGCAATTGAGTGCCTGCTCAAGCACTGGGCAAAAGTGGTCTATGAGTAACCACAACTTTAATAGGAATGGATTGAGAATGGCCATGAGGTTTATTTCTGGCCAATGAAATACAAAGTGAAGTATTCTTGAAGAGATCAAAGGAAGTAAGGATCTTTTTCCTCTATGAAAATTATTACCAGGTATTTACTGAGCATTTATTATACACCCGAACTATACTAAGTACCTATTCCACTACTCTACAGTATCTTTTTACATGAAATATGGAAAAGGAATAATCTCACTTTCATTGAACCTGGCATACAGCCTTAAGAATAAGCCAACATACAACACAGAAGAAAATGAATCCTTGATAAAACCTTGTATCAGTTCAATCAACCAATCCTGAAGGTTGTACTTCACATAGGAGCTACTTTTTTGTTGATATTTTAATTAGCTTAAGTTGCAGTTTCTGAGGTTGCAGTCCAAAGCTTCTAATTAATGAGAATGCTTTGTACTAGAAAGAGTTTTACATAGTGGGAAAGTCATCAAAGGATCCACATGTATTCGCATGAAGCCACCTAAGGGGAGAGGAGCATATTATTCCTTCTGATTCTTACCTTCATTTACACTAAATGCTAAGCACTTATAATAATATATGGAAACACCACCTTCTCCTCAAATAAAACGTTGATACCTAAAATTCTTCTGAAAACAGACAAGGAATACTGCAGAGAGAAGCCTTAAAAAGCCAATGACAAGATAACATAAAAATCAAATTAAACCTCATTATGGGGAAGAGAAATATCCAAGACTCCTAAAATTCTTTTCTATGTTCATAAAAATGAAATAAACATAAAAATGATATCAGGTATTTAAATAAAATTTTAAAAAGCCCAAAACAAGATGCATGTAAGGCAATTTTACTAAAATCATTATGACTTGAAAATGTGGTTAGTCTTTAACTATGTCTGAACAAATAATAGTTGTATATAGGAAGGTTTCTGTTGAATGAGTAAGTAGGAATATTGTCCAACACTGTTTTTCCTGATTAAAAGGAATTTTAAATGCCACCTTCATGGAAACAGATGTTTGTATCCACAGAATTATTTAAAATACCACTATACTGATATTCAGAGATATTTACATTCCACAAATTGGGACATATCTGATTATTTTTTTAACTCAAATATATTCCTAAGCAACATTTACCAAACACTTATTCAATGTATAATATGTATGTTGTGTGTTACTGTAAAATGCTCAAGTTTGTTTTGTACTACAAAACATTTCAAGAGTCTCTGTTAGCTAATATATACTATGAATGCCCAAGAGGATAAATTATGCAAGGTGGCATATTTGAACTTATTTTATTTCCCATTTCTAATCCAGTCACATTTCATAGTACAGTCTCAGAAACGATGCTGTTATCTTGAGGAACACTGGTAACTTCCAGGCATCCTTTATTGTTCACAGTACCTACATCTACCCTTGGGCCGATTCCTCAAATTGCACTTAACTTTGACAACTGTGTGATCTAAATAGTTTACAACCTACTTGTTTTAGTGTTTTTGGTTGCCTCTCTATTTCTTTTTCTTACAATCAGCATTGTTCTTTATAAACTCATAAAAGATAGAAACTGTATTTGCATAATTGTCTATTTTAAAATTCTAGAGCAATTAGGCACTCTTAAATACAGTTTAAATTACAAAAAGCCTTCAGTAGTTCCTTATTAGTGAATTCAAATTATAACCTACTCTCTAAAATGATTATCATTCTTTATCTCCCTATCTTCAGAATCAAGATACTCTGTATCAGAGCTATTTAGAACACGACAAACATTACAGTCATAAATTCACTAAAACTTAAGCTTTTCCCTAGAACTTTAAATCCTTTCTAAAAGCAATGCTCTTGTCATACAGAGAAGCACTATATTCATGAAAATCCCAGTGAGACCTAAAGTGATGGCAGACAACACAAGAAGCTCAATTAAAAAAATTTGAGAAATATTAAATTTCCATAGAAAGTGAAATACTTAACCAACAATGTATTATCTTTTCCCAACTATGTTAATTCTCATCCACCAGCAGCACAAATGACTTTCAGAAAATACTTTTAAAGCCAATCTAGATATCACAGATGTGCCCTACTAATAAATGTGTAAAGATTTCTAGTGAGACCAATACAAATAAATGGTCAATGATTCTGACCTCTGTAGTGGCCAATCACTTATAGTGAAGTGTTTCAAATGTCTGAACTGAGTTCAAACCTTCACCCTTTCCTGATGGCAGACCTCAATTAAATCTTTAACAAGAAAAAGTTCAACTTTGTATTTAGTTACCTATGTCTTAGAATAATGACTACTCTGTATCCCGAAAGTCAACCTAATGTATCTTCCAGTTCATAGTTGATAAACATTCTTCCCCATAAAGTTTCAAATTTTCTTTTGAAGTACCAATATAAATTCCAACATTTCTCATGCTCTAATATTTAACAACTCCCACCCAACACTCCCTTAAAAAAAAAAACCCACAAAAATGAAACATTGTGTCTTGGGAGAAACCCAAAAACCTACCTTTAAACTAGACTCATAGTCTGTGTTCACTTTGAACATAAGCCCAAGTCGTAAATGAATTTCCTTGGCTCGACAAAAGCTGGGATCAATATAAAGCACCTCCAGAAATGCTTTAATTGCCCTGAAAGAATAGACATAAGATATCTTAACTTTTTAACACTTGCATGAATTTTTGCTCAGTAGTACAGTAAATCTTACGCTTTACACCATAGTTTATAAAGGAAATACAGCTATTTAAAAATGATGTGAATGAACAGTTTAAAAGAGACTGGCGAGAACACCTCTGGGTTTTTCATATAATTGATTATATAGAATCTAATTTAATATAAAAGATATGCTACATCAAATCTCTATGTAGCATTTAAGCAAAGAGCATTAAACATTTAAGTATAAGTGAACAGCACCTATTTAATTCTATTCCCAGTTATGCTCTAATATTGCTCCTCCTCAGCTTATCTCAGGAATTTATTTGTATAAACACTGGCCCTCTTTGGCTTCACTCTTTCGCCTCAGGATGGTTTCCTGACCTGGAATAGTTTCACCCTAAATCCACTATTACCTCCAAGACTAAACACAGAAACTCAACACCATTTTGCTTGGCGTTAACTAGTAGTTAGGTCCACTCAATAACCAAATCGTTTTATTCTCTACCTACTGGTGTGCTGTCTACAGTTTTTCCAAGTAGTGTAATTCCTTGAGTTCTACATTTCTATTTTTAATTTTCTGAATAACATTAAAATGCGTAAGTTTAATAGATGTTTGTGGATGCCATCACTTCTATAGTTGGCTGATTGGACTCTGTGTGTGTGTGTGTGTGTGTGTGTGTGTGTGTGTGTGTGTGTGTGTGAAGTGGGGAACACTCCAAAATCTCTTTACTAAACAGTTCTCCTCATCTAGCAAAACATATGTAGGTTCATTTTCTTTTCTGAACTTTTTACCCATTTTTAACTCCTGTGTGCTTCATTTTTTCTCCCACCCAGAGAGAAAGGGGAAAAGTGTGTGTGTGTGTGTGTGTGTGTGTGCGCGCGCATGCGCGTGTGTGAGTACATGCACGTGCACAAGTGCACTAGAGGTCAGGTATATGGAGAAAACTACATTTTAAATTTGGTCATCATTTTACCACATTTCATATCTCACTGAACTGCATGCAGCCAGAACATGATCTCTACAGCACAGAGTAAACTAAAACACCAAGGCATACAAATTCTGCTGACCTGAGCATTCTGACTGACCAAATTTTAGAACATAAGAAACAGCTATGCAAAACTATAAAATTACTTTTGTGATACAAAGTATGGAAAAGTTTATAGTTTTGAAATATTAAAACATTTCCTACAGAAAAAGTACATATTGCTATGCATGAATATCACTGGCATTTTTTTCTTAAAATCTAAAAAAATGTAGTTTTTTTATATCAACAAAACTATTTCTATAGATATTTAGCTTAAATTTTTTTGCATTTAATGTCTGCCGTTGCTAACAGTTTAAAAACAGAACTGATAGACAGCTAAAACCTCAGCAGTACTACCAATGAAAAACACTCATGTGCTAAAAATATGTTAAAATGATGGCCATTTTTAGCAAAATTTCAAGTAGTCATTTTTAAAAGTCTCCTTCAATTAAACATCCCTAGCATAGTTTCAGTACATTTGCAAAGAGACAAAGTAAAACTCCTTTAAAATTTCTTTTAAATATTTTATTTATTTATTTTTAGAGCGAGGGGAAGGGAAAGAGAAAGAGAGGGAGAAAAACGAAACATCAATGTGTGTCTGCCTCTCGCACGCGCCCCCTTCCTAGGGACATGGCCCTCAACCCAGGCATGTGCCCTGACAGGGAATCAAACCGGAGACCTTCTGATTCACAGGCCCACCCTCAATCCACTGAACTACACCAGCCAGGGCCAAAATAAAACTCTTAAGTCCTCACAGGCTACTAAAGGTAAGTCCAGAGAATTCCCTCAAGGATATCTGAAGGAATAAACAAATTCCATAAAATTTCATACTAATAAAAGGGAAAATATTTCAGCTCTGAATCAGGAATAACATATGTACACACAACAGATATGTATTTCTGTACATAAGCATTAGGAAATTTACAGATTCCTTTTAAGTATCACAAATAGATTTGATGAAATAATGAAAGAGACAGGCAAGATTTTTTAAAGGTGGAGATGGAAGAAGACCACAGGTCAAACAGTAGATGGCACAAACAAGGTTACATAGGTAACAGAATGCTCAAAATGTTTCCAGGGAAATGTTAATACAGTGTAACTGACATAAAGGATATATTTAGGGGAACAGTAAAGCTAGAAGTATCATTTGAAGTTGTATCAGAGAGGACCTTCAATGTGGGGTTAATTAGAAATATATAAATTCACATTAGCATAAGCTAATGTATTACTACCTCCTGGCTCTTTGGCCCTCTTTAGCCAGTCTTCATTTCATCACTCCATACAGTAAGATACTTTTTCCCATTCTCCTATTGTGAAATTTCTGTTTTTATCCACAATTTCCCTGACTTTTACTCTAAGCCCTTACATTCTTTCCAGCAATCTATTTCACTGGTAAGTATAACCTTGCCAAAACTGCCTTAGTTACCTACCTACTAGTTTTTTCAAAACAAAAGTGTACATAATAAAGTCAGTACATGTTAACATAAACTGTTTTATTTTAATGGAACTATGCAGAAATTAAACTTTTGACCTAAGAGTATTAACATGTATTATGATAGCTCAAAAATATATATCAAATATGAAGTTTTTGCCAGACCCCATGCTAGACTAGAGCCTCAGAACCAATGGTATCACGACTCCATTAGGCTCATGTTTACACCCAAACAAGCAACTACACAGGAGAGCGCAAATTCTTATACCCCTAAGAACACTTTGGTACAGTGCTAGGGAAATGAATCCTAAAGAAACTTCACTTGTAACAAGTTAACATTTCTTTTTTTAAAACTCACTTTCCACCTCATTCTCCTAATCATTTTCAATTTAACACAATAATCACTACTGATCTTACTAAGCCTATCAATTAGATTTGGGAGCTTTAATTTCCAAATGCCTATGCCTCTACCACAAAATTATGTATCTCTTAGATATGCCACTATAAAACTGTTCTGATACTGATCAATGAGAATGCAAAAAGTTACTAGCTAGAGATAGGACTAATAAGAATTTTCAGGGGGAATATGTTTAACACTGGCTACAAATTGGAATAATTTATTGTTGCATGTTATTTCAATTCCTCTTACTGAAGGATATAGGTTTCTTACTTTATATAAAGGCAAGGAGCAGCTCAGTTCAAGGTACACCTAGCACAACTAACTCCTTCATAAACAAAAACAAGTAAATGCACGGGTGTGAGCTGGGTGTGCATTCATGCGTTTGTAAAGGAACAGCTTTATAGAGACTGGTTCTAGCTCTCTGATACATGTATTTTACTCTGTGCTTTTGTCTTCCTTCCTCCTCCTGCAAGTGTTTTAAAAAGTTTTGTCCCAGAAAACTGAATAATCATGCTAAATCAAATGAGACTTGCTCAATTACTTTCTTAGATGGACTCCTCTAAGAGGCTGCAACTAAAACTAGAAAAACTGACTTACAGCCTAACCAATAAAATCGACTGCAAAAGAAAAACTGGGCAGCATAATATGGCAAGAAATTAGACAAATAGGTTACCACATAAAACTATATTTAATAAAGTTGCTCTCAATAATATATTAAGTCACAGTCACCAACCCCAACACACGCTGGTTGCACATACTACTATCAAATACTTAATCTAATCAAATGCCATCAGACATCATTATTGATTATCAAATTTTACTTAAATTATAAATGTACCAGAAATACAACATTCTGACACATCCAAGGCAGTTTCCTAGAGCTGACAACATACAAAAAAGGCATATCACACTCTTTTCTAGAAACATTTTTTCAACAAATCTCAAAGAATTTGGTGTGAAATTAAAAAAAGAAAAATGGATGATCCCAGCAGTTAATAGCTGCTACCTATAAATAAAACACAAATATACTTTTAACCTAAGGAAGTTCCTGTCACTTAAAGCTGTACTCTAAACTCTGACCAAGTACCCATTCCATGCTTTCTAATTTTGTGACTTTTTGAGAAATACTAAGATAAGTTAAAGCAAAAGTTGGAGTGCAGAGTTTGTGAAAGAACATTTGACTAGCAAGACAGAAAACACAAAGCCAAAATGGATTCAGGCAGGGTATGAGAGATTTTAGGAAGCAGCTAGAGCTGAAACTCAAGATATGAGAAATGATGGTGATCAGGACAGGATTGACAGACTAGAGGGCACTTATTAATTCTGACATTGCATTATCCTCATATCATTCAGTTTCATTTCTTTGGTCAACTGAAGGATATAGAAATTATATGTAGGTAAGGAATCAAAATATAATTTTCTATAGCTGCAAGCCCCCTAAAAGTTGACACAGTCATGTACTTATTAAAGCAATCCAATTTTGAACTGATGATGGCTTCACCTCACTACTGATTTTATGTTCTTACCTTCAATCTACAGAGAGCACACAAGTTATCACACAGGTAGGTGAAAACTGGCTGGTGTGGAGCACACCCATCCATTCTTAATCTGTAGAGTTCCTTGTCCTGGGTTTCACCTAAATTATTTCTGGCACTCTGGCTGGTGTGGCTCAGTGCACTGAGTGCCCACATGCAAGCCTAAGGGTCACTGGTTCGATTCCCATACTACGGCACGTGCCTGGGTTGCCCACCAGGTCCCCAGTAGGGGGCATGTGAGAGGATGCCACACATTGATATTTCTCTCCACCTCTTTCTCCCTCCCTTCTCCTCTCTAAAAATAAATAAATAAAACATTTTTAAAAACCCACTTTCTTAAAAAAATTATTTCTGGCTCCCAATAAAAAGATGTATGTGTGTACACACACACACACACACACACACACGAACCAATGTGCCCAGGAGAACTACAAATACTTATTTAAAAAAATAACCACCTGTCAATCTTCAAACTTGGGGATAGGGTATAATAGAAAAATTATTAGATTGGGGAATCTGAGCATAAGCTTGCTTCTGCCACTAATTAAACAGCTGCAAAGTACTGAATCAGTCTCTCTCTCTCTCTCTCTCTCTCTCTCTCTCTCTCTCTCTCTCTCTCTCACACACACACACACACACACACACACACACACACACACACACACACACACCTTGCTTTCTTCACCTACAAAACTAAGGGGAAAAACTAAGCTATCTCTAAGACCAAGAGCAAAGAGGGAAGAAAAAGCATAGAGGAAAAGTCATCCATGTGTAAAGTTTCATCTTCAGGAAAATTGTATTGAATCATTGTCAATGCATATTTAAAAGCTCTGGCCCTGGCTGGTATAGATCAGTGGATTGAGCGTGGGCCTGCAAACCAAAGGATCGCGGTTTGATTCCCAGTCAGGGCACATGCCTGGGTTGCAGGACAGTTCCCAGCAGGGGACGCATGAGAGGCAACCATACAATGATATTTCTCTCCCTCTCTCCTTCCCTTCCCCTCTAAAGAAAAATAAAATAAAACCTTAAAAAAAAAAAGCTCTATAATATGCAGGGTGTCCAAAAAGTATATGAGAGGGTTGTTAACTTTTGGTCAAAACCTTCCTTTGGACTCTCACAGTACTCACTCATCTTAAAATTATGAAGAATAGAGGGACTGGCAAATGGGTAAATTTCAAATGAAAACTGTCTACACAGGGCTTTATAGTTTACAAAATGTACTTTATCATATTTAATCATTAAAACTCCATAAAGTAGAAAAGGAAAAGTGATTACCATGTAGTTTTTTAAAAATCATACATATACACACAATCAGGAAACAGACTTAGGGAGTTTATTTAACTCAAGATCAACTAAGTGGCAGTGCTGAGAGCAAAATACCAATCTTCCAATTCAAATTCTATTTTCTTCACATTGGAGAATGGAAACATTCTGGTAAACAGAAAAACAATGGGACAAAGGCCATAATAACAGGGCCGTTTACTTCACAGTTTATGAAATCTTATATATTTCTATCATATATAGTTTCTGACCTTGAAGGTAGTACTGTTATCTCTGTATTATAAAAGAGAGAATTGACAGTCTGTAATCTGCTGCCTGGTTACTGGGAAATTGGTAAATACTACCATGTGTGTCTGCATGTGCAGGTGTGTGTTGGGGATAGAAAGGGGAGGTAGCAGTCGATGTTGTCTAGAAGTCTGAAAAAAGGTAAAAATACTGGTTATCATAGATCATTTTTCCACACACCTTGAGATCTGAGAGCACAGTCATTCCCCAGTTCAGTTGACCTGGGAACCACTGGTCCATAATGAGTAACTGAGAAATTCTAAAAGCTTTCTATAGTTTAAGCTTTCTTTAATCAGAATCTTATGCTAGGTTCTTTTAGGAACACACAACTGTTATATGTGAATCGTTATCTCTGAAAAAACAATCTAATCATTTCAAAAGATTATTGAAGAATATAGGCACAGAGACATTAAAATATTTTGTATTTATTACATACACACAAATACAGGGTAGGGCAAAAGTAGGTTTATACTTGTGAGTATGTGAAACACAGAATTTATTCTTACATTATTATTTATTACTGTATTATTTTCCATATGAACAACTGGAAATCTACTTTTGCCCCACCCTGCATATCAAACAAGAACACATGCGTACACACACACTTCATTTCCTGGAAACAACTGAAGTTATTAGTTTTATGTTAACTTACCACTGAAATGCATTGTAATGGAAGTAGACCAAACCAAGACCATATAAAAAGGCAGCATTCTGTAAAGAAAGGAGAAAAGACACTTTTAGGAAAAGCATGTATGCTTTATTCATATAACATTATTAATATAATATCCAACATATTTTTATTGTAAAACTGTCCTGCATTACAATGTATTTGAGAAATATTTTTAAAACACCAAAATAACATGCCCTGACTGGTGTGGTGCAGTTGGTTGGGCATCGTCCCACAAATAAAAGAACAGTTGATTCCTGGTCAAAGCACATGACTAGGTTGCAAGTTCGGTCCCACGTCTAGTGCGTACTAGAGGCAACCAATCAATGCTTCTCTCTCAAACTGGTGTTTCTCTCGCTTTCTCCCTCCTGCCCCCTTCTCTAAAAATAAATAAAATCTTAAATAAAGAAAAAACACCAAAATAACAGTGATGAGTTAGCAGATGACACAGAATCCAATCAACTTGGAGATGTTCTCTGGTTTCTTTTTAATCAAACCTGGCCTGAAACAGAAAATTTGTCAGCAAATTTACAATAAAAAACTATTATTCAGGAATAAGAAAATGTTTGGACTATGCTATCCTATTATCTTTCACTTCCACCTGTATTTTTATTCTGGTTCTTTTTGTTTCTTGAATTGGATTTAATTTTATGTTCAGTAATGCCAGGAAGAAAATAGTTAAAATTCAAAGTATATGTACAATAGCCCTGGCTGGTGTAGCTCTGTGGATTGAGTGCTGGCCTGCGAACCTAAGGGTTACCAGTTAGATTCCCAGTTAGGGCACATGCCCGGATTGCTGGCCAGGTCCCCAGTAGGGGGTGTGCAAGAGGCAACCACACATTCAGTTTCTCTCCCTTTCTTTCTCCTTCCCTTCCCCTCTATAAAAATAAATAAATAAAATCTTTTTAAAAATAAAAAAAAGAACAAATTAAAAAAACAAAGTATATATACAATATAAACTTAGAACAAATTTTAATATTAAAAAAATCACATGCTAAAACAATACCTAGCCATTTACATTTTGGGTTTTAAACATTAGTGATGCCCTTTTTTCAGTACCTAACAGTGAGACACTTATCCAGACGTGTTTTGACCTCTGGTCTCCAAACACGAACAAGCTGCCCATTCCCTTTTTTCAAAAAAGGAAAATGTTTGAGTACCTACCTTGTATTTTATCAATAAAAAAAGCTATCTGTTTTAGTAAATTTTCCCTATTAAAAAAAAAACAAATGGGGGACTCAAAAGTTGGAAAATTTTAGTTTAAGTAATAGCTAATAAGCTTAGTAATCAATGAATGAAAAAGCTATTATTCCAGCAACTGAAGGTATGACCCACCCTGCCTCTAGGAGACTATAACTAGTTATACCCTTATGCCTCAGGAGGACTGCAAGCAATTCAAGATGGAATCTAAGCCACTGTGCTCCAGAGTGAGATGCCCACCCTGCCCAGGACACAGATGAAAGGATTCTGCAGCTTTTATCAGATTAACTTTTTCTCCTGAATTCCAAACCCCTTACCTGTAAAAAGGGTCAGTTTAAAATAGAATTTAAGATGGTCTGTTAGGGTAGAGAACCTGCTGTCCTCAGATCACAGGCCATCTTGAATAAAGTACCCATTAAGATTCAATCCCTGCCTGTGCTTATTGGGTCTAGTAGTGACAGGCCATATGCAGGAAGGCCGGATTTTCAGGTTTCAAAGCCTTCACAACCTTTGTGAACAAATTTCTCCAGTTATATTCTAAAACTCGAGAATTTTAAACTCTTTCTAAAATGTTTTTTGCCATACTGTCTTACGTTGCATTTCTCCAGAAGCACATGCTGGGAAAAAAGATTTAGGACAAGTACTTTACTTGGGAAGTTACCCTAGGGAAGCACCAATAAAAAAAGTGGAGAACTGAGGTAGGGAATGAAAGGAAACCAAAAAAGGGTACAGTATGGCAGGTTATAAAGCTGTGAGCAACTAGGATTTGATCCTACTGGGAATCTCTAGTAAACTGTGGAACATTCCTCAGAGTTATCTTGTCCTAGGTATGAGGGATCAAGAGTACTTATTGCAAAACTGTGGTGAGTCACTGCTTGCAGAAAAACAATCCATGACGTCTAAACCCCAAAGTGCAAACAGCTGTGTGAATTTTTGGTATGCAACAATTTTTGTAAATTAAAATTTGTCCAGGAATTATATTGTGCATTTCCATTGGATTCTAAGTACCTTTTTGGAAACACTGAAAAATGTTCTTTAACTACAGCTTAAAATGTACTAAACATGAAATTTTAATTTCATTAAATCCTCATTACCCCCAACTTTCCAAATGAGAAAACTACATGCTACAAGACTGTTCACAAATTCTGGGATTTACAAAGGTCTCAGACAACATCTATTTCAAAAGTTAATGTTTAAAAAAAAGTTTAATTCAGTTGGAAATGATTTTATTTGGGATCATTCATTTATTCCCCCATCCCATGAAATAATTTGAGCATTTATTTAGTATGTGTCAGTGGCAATACTCAAAGGATGAACAGGTCAAACTGATTAAAATAAACTTCTTTTGCTCTCAAGAAGCATGCAAACTACTGTGTGTAGGAGGGTGAGGGTGAAGACAACAGGGATATTCAGAATGCAGGAGTAGTTAACTCAGGTAATGAAGCATTCCACCCAGAAAGTCTAATTTGAAAGACAATTGTCTTCTTAGGTGAAGGAGATGGAGGGAAAAGGAGCATATGAATAACAACAGATAACATCTTTCACCAATTTAGGTAACTGCCCAGAGAAGGTGGTTTGGGGAATAGTGGAAATGAATTTATTGAGGGGTATTTCTGTTTTCAAGACACACCCTGCATTCTCCCAACTTCCTTACTTTGCTGTAGTTCATCTTTCCCCCTCTAGGTTATCTTATCTGCATCCCTGCCACTGTATAAATTCTATCAATTATTCAAGATCCAGTCAGTTTAAATGCCATCTTTCCCATGAAGCTCTGCTGCTTCAACTACTTCAAACCAGAGGTAATGTCTCCAAACTCTAAGTTTGGCCTTTGCACAATGTCTATCATATGACATTATTGTGTAATAGCAAGAATTTGATTTTATGCAAAATACTGACTTTTCTTTTAAATGGTTCTAACAACCCTTTGAGGTGGTAGAAGGCCTCATAGAATGAAGAAACAAGGATCAGAAAGATAAAGCAACTTGCTCAAAGAGACAGGTATAAGTAAGGAACAGAGGAATTGCATCTAGGTCTGCCCCCAGAGTTTACTCCTAGCTACTATGTTTTTGTCCTTTCACAAAATAACATCAGACAAAAATGCCATAAAGGCAGGAGTGCTAAGCATCTGTGTATCCCCAGTTACCACCTAGCACAGTGCCTTCCACACAGCAGATGCCTAAAGTTCAGTAAAGTGAACCACCCAGTCTTTAAGCTCAGTTATTAAAACTCATTTCCCTAGGTGACACAGAGTTAGTAAAACGCATGGTCCCTACTAACCTGAAGTTTATAAATTTCGACAAGGAGTTAAGTTTCATTTTCCCATTAACAGTTAACAATCCAATTGAAACGGTTATTGAGCACCTATTGTGAGTCATTGCAGAGTTATCAGCACTTGGGAAGACAGTGTAAACAGACAAAAATCTCTTGTCAATGAATTTACAATCTAATGGCAAAAGATTATGAAATTAAGTACATAATAATATATACCCAGCTTCAACCATTTAAGAGTTAATGAAATATAGTAAGGACTAGAAAAAGAGTTATTACTTGGGTATTATACCTCAAAGATGACTAAGAAGAAAAAACAAGCTATCTAGACCAGGGATTCTAAATCACACCTCTGTGAGAATAGTTGACCTGAGGGTGTGAATGGCTATATGCCCTGAAAGACAAGTATTCCCTCCCAATGTACAGCCTCACCAAAAATACTAATAGCATCCCCACTAAGAAACATGGGCCTATGCAAAAAGCTGACCAGAACAAAGGTAATAATATGGAAATGAATTTAAATGTGACATAGTCTTCCTTCAATTTACTGTGAGGAGTTAAGGGAGTAACTTTCTGGGAGATGTACTGTTTATAAAACATAGTTTTGCTCCAGTCCAAATCCTTAGAGGTCGTAGTATCTACACTAGGAGTCAGCAAACTGGCACACACATAAGCCAAATCCATCCAGCCAGCCAGCCACCTGTTTTTGTAAATAAAGTTTATTGGAAAATAGCTATACTCACTTATTTACTTATTGTCTATAACTGCTTCCAGCTCCAACAGCAGAGTTGAATAGTTGCAACAGAGACTAACTAGCTTATTACAAAGCCTAAAATATTTACTTTGTGGCTTTAACAAAAGAAGTTTGCCAGCCCTCACCGGTATAACTCAGTTGGGCACTGTTCTGCAAAGCAAAAGATTGCTCAGGTTTGTTCCCTACTTAGGGTGCATATGAGAGGCAACCAATGTTTCTCTCCCTCTCTTTTTCCTTCTTTTTCCCTATCTCCTTCCCTTCCCCTCTCTCTAAAAATAAATAAATAAAATCCTTTTTAAAAAAAGTTTGCCAAGCTCTGACCTATACTGTATGACAGTACCCATTAAAACCCCAAATTAAGAAATTATGACAATGAATTTATTATCATTTTATATTGCAGTCCCCTATATTGTGTTTACAGTAGAATTATCGTCAAGGATATGGTTCATCAAGTTAGCAGTTCACCAATACCAGAGCTCATAGCATTTTCACTGATCCCTACACAGTTGATTAACTACTGAATGCCCTGTGTTCTAAACCAGAACCTCAGGCTATACAACCCCAGATGTGAGAAGGGAGCACCCTGCAGTCCTTTGCAGTTAACACACTACAAGTCTTATTCTATCCTGTTGTTCCTCAACTTCTCTCAGTATCCCCAAACTATTTCCAAATTGAAGAAATGGGCATTGAGAGTTCTGCTTCTATTTTTATGAACATACCTATGTGAAAGTGGATTGTAAAACAAGAGTGATGAGCTAAATCAGGGATGTCAATCTCATTTTCACCGAGGGCCACATCAGCCTTGAGGTTGCCTTCAAAGGGCCAAAATAATTTTAGGACTATATAAATTTAATTATTCCTTAATTGTTAAGGAGTTGAAAGTACATTCGGCCCTTTGAAGGCAGCCGGGAGGCTGATGTGGCCCCCACCCCTGGTGAAAATGAGTTTGACACCCCTGAGCTAAATTATACAAAACAGAGACCTCATTCTGACCCTCCCCCTGCCAAATTTTCTTAAATCTGTCTATGAAATCCCATGGAAAGCACTGTTCGTTGACCAACCCCCTTTTTTCCTGGTTACTATCAATGAGAAAAAGTTGGCAATGTGACAAAGTTCTAGCCAGTGAGACAAGCAAATTTTCCTACCACAGGGTTTCTAGGAAAACTTTGTTTGCCTAAATTGTTCCTTTCCTCTTCTTTCTCCTTCTTTTAGTATGTGATGGTCACCAGAGCTATGAAAGGATTAGCAGTCCACCGAAGTTGTATGAAAATTACTTTAAACTGAACCAGAAGCCACAGAAAACAACTTTTGTCTAAACTTAAGCAGTGCGTCCTGAAAATACAGCTGGCAATGACTCCCTTTCCATGAGAGTTTACAGAGATTGTAAAAATACTGACCCTTAGCAAAAGAAAGTGTGAATTCAGCTATTCATCATCATCAAAAAGTACAACAGAACCTTCCTTTCCTTGTCAAGAAGTCCTATTCCCCTGCTACCCTCATCCCCACCCCATTTTGTTAAGTTCAATAGAACCTTCCATATACTTTCTCAATGAAGCCCTACCACCCTGCCCTGTATTGTTAGGTTTATCTGTAAAACTTTATCTCTGGCTAAGGAGGAAATTACTCATTACTAAGCAACTCCAGCATGCACATGTAAATAAACTTTCTCTTTTCTCATGTTAATCTCTACACTGTCAGTTAATTTGCAGGACCCCAATCACTTAGACCCAAGTTGCAAGGGAAAAAAAGTTATTTACTCCCAAAAGTGACAAGCAGTAGCCCTGTGTAAAATGTAGACTGGACAGAGAATGGAGTGAGTAATGAACACATGATTTTAAAGGAAAACATGCTTTAAAGACAGTAAGCAGTACAGTGCCAGTGCGTTTAAGATCAGCCATTGCCCCCTACCCCACCCCCGGCCACAGCTATTTACTGTTTCCCAAGGTTTGAATTTTTTGAGGTTTGAATTTTTTGAGGAAAGTTTAGACCTAGTACCCTACAAGCATGCAGCAGTAAGCAGCAACAGTAAGAAGGCAGCTGTTTCCCAGACAAAGGGAGAGTAAGATTCATGAACGCAAATAACAGTAAAAGTAATATTCAAGCTAAAAACATCAGACAATATCAAAGCCAAAGATAATCATTTAGGGTAACTGGATTGTAAGGGATGAGATTATCAAGATATTGTTATAATGTTTACCAATTTTGGGGTAGAATAGCACCTGATTACAGTGCCACCAGGCATCCCAAACGTCAGTACTTACCTTTGAAGACAATCATATTTTTATACAGGGATATCATTGAAAAATACGATCAAGCCAAACTATTAAAAAATATATCAAATTTCTCAATCTTATTCTTCTCTGATACTAATTCCACATAGCGGGTGACAGACGTATGGCGCGGGGGTGGGGGGGGGAATGTAGATATGCTGCTCATCGTCTAGGGGACCAAAGTGAGGGGTGTGTGAATAAAACCATTCCAAAGTTGCAAGAATGAATTTCCAAATGCTTTTTGGTTACCTCTACCTGTTGCATATGCTATAAATAGCTGAACACCCCTGTACAGGTAAGCCTGATGCTCTAAATGGTACCGAAGAGTTTAGATGGTGGTAACAATCTCACCGGTCAACTCAAAAAGTAGTCCTTTTCTTCTCTCACTTCCTCCCCACCAATAAACCATTCATTCTATTCATAAAGCTTGTTTTATAATTTAAAAGCCTTTAAATCTATTCCATTTCTATTCCTACTACCTTTCTCTAGGTAATTTAGAACTTCAACTTTGTCTGCCTGACCTGTTTCTATAATAGTTTCATGATTCATCTCCCATATTCTAGCCTCCCCTTCCACTCCCCCAATTTCGGTCTACCTTGCACACCACTGCCAATGAGCTTTTAAACACTCAAAACATGACACTTTTCTATTTTAAACTCCTCTGAAGAGTCACGACAATCTTTATTTTATGACTGTGCCTCATATTTCCAAATCTCAGAGCCATTACTTCAATCAGGGCAAATAACATGCATACGTATGCATAAAATATGCTCTTACACATTTCTGTGATTTTTAAACCTGTTTTCTTCCTCTGCTGAAAGTGTCATCATCATTCCTCCAACTCACTTTTCTTATCCATCCTTTAACACATCTCTCACCTTTTCCTTCTGAAAGTAGTATCTTACACATTCCCAAGCCAAATGACAGTGAGGCTTCTGACAAATGTTTCCAAATGCATATCCCCATGTCCGTTACATATATGCTGTTTACCTCCACCACTAGAATATACTTATATAAATGGTACAGAGAGAACCCAAGTGGTCTTTTGATCCATATAGCAAAGTACTGCATTGGTCAAAAAGGTCCATTATGTTTTTATCTTAAGATGGCTCTAGTAATGCTTAGTTGTCTTTACTCAAAATAATTTTGTTAGATTGTATTGTGATAGCTATCACAGCAGCATGCATTTAAAAACACTTATCAAAATTAGTGACTTTCTGTGCAGCAATTTTAATAGAGAAATTACTCAATGTTTTTGGCATATTATGCTTTATTATTTCAAGAAAGGTAAAAATGCAACTGAAACACAAAAAAAGATTTGTGCAGTGTATGAAGAAGGTGATGTGACCAATTGAACATGTCAAAAGTGGTTTGTGAAGTTTCATAGTAATACTGACATTTTGGCCAAATAATTCTTTCCCAAATAATTGATGAGTAATTCAATCCATCAGGTAAATATAAAATCATAATGTGTATGTGCCTAATAAGAGAGCTTCAAAATATATTAAAGGGGAAAAAAGCAAAATTAAAAAACAATTCCACAATCGACTACTAACCACAATCGCCTACCAACAAATGAAAATCTGCACTTGTTTTCTTGTATTGAACCAATAAATAAGTCTCAATATGTTTCAAAAGAATAAATTAATGTAGAGTGTGTTCTATACATAAAGGAGAATTAAAAATAATTGATCATGAGATACTTAAATGAACCCAAATATTTTGATCAAATTATAGGAAGCCAAATACACATAATGTGTATCAAAAGAAAGCACACGTGAAGTAGAAAATATTTTCAAATGTATGATAATGAAAATACAAAATATAAAAATCTGTGAGATACACCTAAAGCAATACTAAGAGAAATATGTATCTTTAAATACTTACGGAAAAAAGATAGAAAATCAATGACCTAAGCCTCCACCTTAGGCTATTAGAAGAAGAGAAAAACAAAAAGTAAGCAGAAGTAAATAATAAAGACAATCAGGAATCAATGAAATAAATCTATGAAATATAAACAGAAAAACAATACTGAAGAAATATCCATGGTTAAAAAAAACGGATTCCTTGCAAAAAACAATGAAGTTCATAAACCTCTAGCCAGGCTGATCAAGAAAAAAGAGAATACCAAATTACCATTATCAAGAATGAAAGAGGATGCACTTCACTTCAGATTCCACAGTTATTAAAAGGAAAATAAGTTATAAGAGGAAAACAGTAGATCTGAAAACTACATGAAATAGACTAATTCCTTGAAAGACAAAACTAACCCAAGTAACAGAAAACCTGAAACACTGTATTACATGGTCTGTCCAGAAAATATCCAGCCATGGACTATGAAAGAAATATTTATTGAACAAGATACAAGAAACATTGCACACAGGACAATGATACCTCAGTCTCCCTTCAAAGTAAGCACCTTGGGATCTCACACAGTTCTCCCAATCACCATAACCTGCCCAGTCATATTTTCCTGAATTTCACTGAAGGTCTGAAATCTCTTCCCTTTCAAAGATGATTTTAGTTTCGGAAAAGCCAGAAGTCACAGGGTGTGAAATTTGGGCTCTTGGGGGGGCTGAGTCACCTGGGTGATTTGATGTTTCACTAAAAACCTCTGCAGGAGACATGATGCATGAGCGGGCACGCTGTCATGATGAAGTTGCCAGTAGTCCATAGCTACAGCCTTCCAAATCATCTAGTTTCCAGAGTAATGTTCAAGCTTAATGCAAAATTTAATGTAGATTCATTGCTCTACTCACTCAGTCATTTTGAATGTGATGGCCACACAGTACACATGCTCACTCAATGGCGTCTAACTGCCCCCAGTGACTACTACAGTGACATTGTCATTGTTCACACATGCACATTCCAGTCCACTCTCCTTGGATGCCAGGTTACATCGATGTTCTGCAAACCATTTTTGTTATATTAACAACGGCCTGACTTTTCCTGGATAGACCTTGTATACTGAAGAAACTGAATTTGTAGTTAATAAGCTCTCTCTCCACTAAGAAAACTGTAGGCTCAGAGATAGATGACTTTACTGGTAAATTCTATATAATATTTAAAGAAGAAATAATACCAACCCTACACACACACACACACCAGAGAAGAGAACAATTCCCAACTCATTTGATGAGTCCAAAATTATCCTGACATAAAAATTAAAGTCACATGAAGAAAATTACAAAGTAACACCACTTAGAAACGAAAATGTTAAAAATCCTTAACAAAATATTACTGCACTGAAGCCAACAACACAATGCATGTGACTAAATGAGGCTTATCCAAGAACTATCTGAAAAATCAAGCAATATAATTAATGATAAACCCATTAAAAAAGAAAACAACTGGATCTCCACAGATAAATAATAACAATTTGACAATTCGAAACGTATTCATTATAAATGATGAGTGGGAAAAAAACCTCCAAGTAAAACTAGTAACAGAAGAGAACGTCTTCAGTCTAAATCTACATAAACCTTACAGCTAACATGATATTCAATGGTGAAAATAAAATGTTTTCCCCCAAAGATAAGTAACAACACAAAGATGTTCCCTTCTATTGAACAGGTCTTTGCTAATCAAGGCAACAAAAATATTAAAGAGTATCTACAGCTTAGAAAAGAAAAATAATTTTTTTTTATTTTCATCATGCAGACAGCATGATGAAGTAAATAGATATTTGTAAGAAATCTAGAGCAAAGCCATTAGAACTAGTAATTTACCTAAATAGCAGACTGCTTAAGTATATAATAATCTATTGTACTCCTATATAATAGCAACAATTGAAAATGAAATTTTACAATGCATCCAATCACAACACAATCCAAAAAAGTAAAATAATACAAATTAACTTTAAAATGTGCAATAAAACTATAAAACATTGCTAAGGGAAATTAAAAATGACCTAAATAAATGGTGAGACATACTATGCTCGTGGACTAGGAAATGCATTATTATTGAAGGCAGAAACTCTCCCCAAATTGGTTTACCACAATGTGGTACCAATCAAAATCCTAGGAAGAGAAATTGACAAACTGCTTCTAAACATTATATGGGAAGGCAAGAAAAATCAAAACAAGTTTGAAAAAGAGCAAAGAGAACTTACAATGCTTGATTTCAAGACTACAGTAACAAAACAGTGTGAATAGACACAGATAACTGAAACATAATATAGGATCTAGAAATACACAAAATGAAATGGCAAATTGACTTTTGTCAAAGAGAAAATGGTAATTCAATTTTAAAAGGATAGTCTTTCCAATAAATGATACTAGAACTAATGGATATCAATTTGACTGAGGAGGGCTGTGTGGGAGTCCACACACTGATCCTTATCTCACATCATGTCCAACCTGACAACTTCAAGTGTACCATAAACCAAAACATAATAAATGTGACCACAGAACTTCTAGCAACAAAAGCTGAGGAAATCTTTATAATCTTGGAGTAGGCAAAGATTTCTTAACAGAACACAAAAATCACAAACTATAACAAAGTGATTAAATGAACTTCATAAAAAATATAAACATTTGCTCTTCAAAAGCCACAAAGCAAAGGAAAAGGCAAGCCACAGACTGAGAAAATATTTCCAAAACATAAACCTGATAAAGGGCTTTTATCCAGAGTTTGCAAAGAGCCTATACAACTCAATTAGTAAGACAATAAAAGTTAAAAGTGAGCAAAGGATGTGAATAGGTAATTAAGAAAAGGTATACAAAAGGCCAAAAGCACATACAAGATGCTCAACATCACTATCATCAGGGAAATGAAGATAAAGCCAAAATGAAAAACTATCAATTACTAGAATGTCTAAATTTTAAAAAATGACAATACCAAATACTAGTAGAGAAGCGGAACAAGTGGGAACCTCATATACCTCATACATTGCTAACTGAAATCTAAAATGGTACGGCTACTTGGCATTAAACCTACAACTGCAATATGACCCAACATTTCCAAATCCTACTTATATACACCAAGAGAAATTAAAACCTATGCTCTAACAAAGACAAATAATGTTCACAGTACCTCATACACATTTTACCCAAATTTGAACACAACCCTATTATCAACTGATAAACAAAAAAAATTAATTGTGGCGTAACTATTCTATGAAACACTACTTAACATCAAAAGGAACACAATATTGATACACATGGCATAGGAGAATCTCAAAAACAGCACGTTAAATGAAAAATATCCAAAACAAAAGAATAAATGGTATTTGGATCCAGTTTGGTGATCTTCTAGAAAAGACAAAATTAGAGTGATAAAAAGCCTGGAACCAGGGATTCAAAAGTGGGAATCAACTGTAAAGGGGCACAAGGGAACACTTTGAGTTATGGAAACATTCTTTATCTTGTGGTAATGATTATACAACCCCATATAAATTGCCTAAATGCTGCAAATTTGTACACTTAAAATAATGTAAACTATACCTCAAAAATTCCAGTTAAAAATACAGATATTTTTGTGGAGCTTAAGTTAATTAGATAGCTTACGTGGAAAAATAAACAACAGAAGGATAGCCAGAGAAATTCTTTAGAAAAAAAGAAAAAGAAGAATAATGGGGCAATGGTGCCCTAGTACAACCATATATTAAAACATATTATAAACCCTCTGTAAGTAAAATAGTGTATTACTTCATGAACAGGTCTAAGGAAATAGACCAGAAAATCGAGACAAAATAGTATATAAAAATTTACCATACGTTTAAGGCAACATCTTAAATTAGAGGAGGAAAAGATAGTTTTTTTAAAAGATTATATTTATTTACTTATCTTTAGAGGGGAAGGGAAGGAGAGAGGGAGAGAAATATCAATGTACAGTTGCCTCTTGTTATGTCCCCTGCTGGGAACTGGCCTGCAACCCAGGCACGTGCCCTGACTGGGAATGAACCTCGATCCTTTGATTCACAGGGCTGCGCTCAATCCACTGAGCTACACCAGCCAGGGCAAGATAGTTTTTTTTTAAACAACGTAACAGTGTTGAGATAATTAGTCATAAGGAAAAAAATAAACTTGGATATTCCTCACACTATAAATTGAGGATAAAACCCAAACTGATCAGAGATTAAAAGTAAAAAATAAAATCTTATAAGTACTAAATGAAAAAAGTGGGTGAATTTCTCTAACACCTAGAAGTGAGGAAAAAAACCTGTCTTATGATTCAAAAATGCAGATGCAATTTAAGAAAAGACTGATAAATTTAACTACACTGAAATAAATAAACTTCTGCATGGGCAAAACCAGACACTTCTGAACAGACAAAAACAAACACACAAAACAAAGTATAACAACAAATGATAAACTGCAATTTGTATGACATATAGAGGATAAATATAACTCATACATGAAACATGGGCATAGAAAGAGAAAGAAAACAAAGAACCAAAAGAAAAATGAGCAACATGAATAAAGAAAAAATCTACAAATAATCATCATGACCTTGGATTAGGTAGATTTCTTAGGTACCAAAGCATAAGCAATAAAATAAAATGCTGCAAAATTGGATGTCATCAACATTTAAAACTTTTGCACTTCAAAACATAGCTATGGCCAAGTGGCTCAGTTGATTGGTGCATTGTCCATCCAGTACACCAAAGGTTGCAGGTTCAATCCCCGGTTGGGGTGTGTATGTAAGGCAATCAATTGATTGATGTTTCTCTTTCTCCTCTCTCTCTTTCTCAAATCAATAAACATATCTTTGGGTGAGGATTTAAAAAAAAAGAACTGAACAATTACTGGAACCACTCCTGAGACTATTAAAATGGTACAGCCACTCTGGAAAATAGTTTCTAAAAATGTTAAACATAGATTTACTCTATAACCAAGCAATTCCACTTCTGGTAATCAACCCAAGAGAAATGAAAATGTATGTCCATACAAAAATTGGTACACAAATGTTCATAGCAGCATTATTTACAATAGGCAAACAGTGGAAACAACTAAAGTGCCCATCAACTGATGAATGGATAAATAAACAGTGGCATATCCATGCACTGGAATATTAAGAGAGAGTAAAAAACAATAAAGTCTAATACATGCTACAAATGGATCAACTCTGAAAACATATGCTAAGTGAAAGAAGCTAGTCACAAAAGACCACATGCTCTATTATTCCATTTACATGAAATAGCCTGAAAATACAACTACAAACAGACAGAAAGTAGATTAGCACTTTCCAGGGGTTGGGCATGAGGTTTCATTAAAAGGAATTGGGCATGTCCTAAAATAAAACTGTGGTTATAGTTGCACAACTCTGAAAATTTACTGAAAGTCACTGAACTGCATAGCTAAAACAGTTGAGTTTTATGGTATGTAAATTAAATTTCAATAAACTAAAACTTCAACAAATGAAAAAGAAATATAAACTAGGCAATAAAAAGATAAAATCCATCTAAAAAATCTGAAATAGCAATTCAGATGAGGAAACGCCACTGGCCAATAAATTTACATGTAAAGTATACATGATGTAAAAGAGTAACCTGCCCAGGTTAACTTTATGCACTGCTTAAACTAAGAAAATAGATGGTCACTGTCATACACAGTTCTTCATTTAGGTAGGTCTTGTAAAAAAATGGTTACATTCCATTGTCCTCAGAGCTCCAATAATAGACTGTACCAAAAAAAATTTCCATTGTAATTTTCTAATTATGACTTCCCTTTCAGCCTGATAAAGAATCATATTGTTGCCATTTGGTCTTCTTGTTTGCTTTTAAACTCTCACACTTAGTATCATCTTTGCCCAATAGATTGTGTCAGTGTTATCTAATTCTTTTAATAAAATACAAGGTGATTTATACAAGATAGCATAAAGAAAACTCATTTTTCCTTTCCCAATCCCTTTCCCTAAAAATAATTTTTAAATAATTCCCAAAATTACTTAACAAACAAAACTAAAAAGCACAATTCGTTTTGAGTATTGCCAGCAGTAGTAACCTGACCACCCCCCAAAAAAACAGGCAATAGGCATGTAAATGTGCACTAACCTTCCAGTAGTCAGATTGTAAACTGTAGTACCTCTGGTATGCAGATAATGCTGAAAGATGAAAAACAAGTATGAGTCACAATTATGTCCCATTTCAAAATCAATAGTACAAGAAACATCAAATATTGAAAGAAGCACAACAGGCTTCCCACCAAACCCACCTCCCAGCAGACAGTGATATTTAAGACCAAATAATTTGTAAATCTGGAGAACCTCTGCTCATAGTCAAACATGTTAACAGATGTCAAATATGCCGAGTTCAAGGGTGTAGAAACATGATCACATCTCAGACTTGCACTTGAACAGAACCTAAGCTACCCCTTGCATTAACTTGATCTTCCTCAGAGACCAAATCTCCTCAGAGAATTAAAATTTTTCCAAGGCTATTCCAGAATATGATAGGTTATTTGTTCTCAAAAGGGATGTTATTTCCAAGAATGAATAAGAGCTCAAAAACCCCAAAGGGCAAATAAGCTGTTTTGTCTATGAAGCTTCCTTTCATACAATCAACAAGAAAGCCACCCCACATTACCTTACTCCAACTCAATTCCAATATAGTGCATCCTATACCCCTAAATCCACCCCAAAGTATAAAGGGCTCTGAAAACAAATAAAGTAGATCCTATCATTCAAAAAACTCAGTGAGGAGGTTAAAAAGTAAACAAAGAATTATATATGTACATTAGAATTGATAAGAGAGATCCCTTTTCAAAAAACTGACAAGCAATAAATAAGTCATGGGGATGTAATGTACAACATGGTAACTATATTTGAAAGTTGCTAAGAGAGTAAATCTTAAAAATTTTTATCACAATAAAAAATATTTTTATAACTATATATGGTGATGGATGTTAACTAGACTTACTGTGATCATTTCCCCATATATACAAAGAGCAAATGCCATACATCTGAAACTGTTATTTCAATTATATCTCAATTTTTTAAAATGAGTTAAGATTTTCAAGTAATAGTTTCAATGAGAATAATGAAATTTTATATTGATAAAAGTAGGGGAAAATGGAAACTGACATTTTCTAAAATTCCATGTGTAATGTTTTCATATTATTTATCAGTAAATATTCTAAATATATATGAATACCATAGAAAAATTTCTGAAAATGTTCAAATTGGAGAAGCATTACCCAAAACATCACATATCTGAGCAAGTAACTTATTTGAATAATGTTCACCTTCTTTGCATAAAGATGATGCCAGCCAACCTATATTGGAAGGACATTCAGAATATAATTTTTCCAGTTTTGGTGAAGAGTTGATTTCAAGCCATCCTCACTTTTTTAGTTCTATACTCCTGAATGTAGTTAGCTCAGAAAAGTCATTCATTAATGGTCCTCTAAAAAGAACAAGCCAACTATCAAACTTGCTGGTACACAATGGTCAAACAAGGTTTGTGTTCAGAAATCACCACTTATTTAGATGGTGGAGTGGGTGAATGCAGTACTCGTCTCCTACCGCAACCAAATTATAACTACACTACGGAACAACCATCGTTCAAAACTGCCTAGAATCTAGCTGAACTGAAGTCCTATAACCAAGGATGTAAAGATGAAGTGATGTCAAGACTGATAGTTGGGGCAGAGACGTGGAACCAGCTGGTCCCACAACCCATCTGTGGCGATTAAAAAAATCAGGAGACATATCTTGGATGCAGAGGTGCACACGAGGAACAAGGGTCCTAGCCCCAGGTTCCTGCACCAGGAAGAGTCCCCATAACTTCTGGTTGTGAAAACTAGTGGGGATTGTGGCTGAGTGAGACGAAGAGCTACTGAAGTCCCAAGTATCACTCCTAAAGGGCTTGTATGTAAACTTACTTGGACTCACTCACTCCAAGCTCCAGCTCCGGGGCAGGAGCTAGAAACATGCCAGGGACATATGGAAAAAAACGAGTTGTCTGGCTTCAGAGTAAGAGTTGAGAGGCAGCATTCTCCCAGACAAAAATGCTAGTAGAGACCATTGTTCCTTTACTTGAAGGAGGGTGCCATATCTGAATCTCTACCAACCTGTCTAGCATTGTTTGCCCTGCCCTGGTGATTCCCCTAGAACCTCCCCATCCAATATGCAGGACCACCTGAGTCCTTCCCAGCAGCTTTTCCATTCAAAATGGCTTGCCTTGGCTCATAGTGTGGACCTTCCTAAAATCTGTTTCATAAAACCCAAACTAGCAGTATCTGGCCTCAGCATGCTCCATACCTCTTACTAAAGTGGCCCCAGACCTGGCACTAGAAGTGGAGAGCTTTGGTGCACAACTGGGACTCTTGGCACCTCCAAGCCCAGTACAAGTAGCAGTCACCTACAGATTGCTTTGTAGCTCATTCCGGATAACCTCAGGCAAGGCCTTCTACAAGCTGACCTTGGTCTGTACCTCCCGGGAAACTCAGGGACCAGTGTACCTGATGGACAGCTTCACACCACACTGAAGCACCCAACCACCTCCACAAGCAACACACTGCAGAGACATACTTGTCTGGCACCAGAAACCCTCTGAAGCTAGTTCTGCATCATAGGAGGTACTCCACTGATTGTGACCCACCCTCCCAGCTAAGTGGCCTGAGGGTTAATTCATCCTATTGACATGCAAAAACAATGAAGACTCAAATACAACACCTGGGGGTGTAGGATGCATATGACATGCTCAGCTTTAGTGACTGGGGAGGCTGTGCCACTGGAACCTACAGGACACCTACTACATTAGGCCACTCTACCAAGACTGGGAGAGGTAGCAGCTCTACCTAATACATGGAAACAAACACAGGAAGGCTGCCAAAATGAGGAGACAATAAATAAGTAAATAAAAATGCCCCAAATGAAAGAACAACAACAGAAGGGAGAGGGGAGGGAATTTCAGGGGAAAAAGGGAAGGGATTATAGGAACAAGTACAAAGGACACATGGACAAAAACTAAGGGCGGTGGAAATGAGAGGGAGATGGGGAGCACTGAGGGGATGGTCTGGGATGGGAGTAAAAGACAGAAAACTGTACTTGAATAACAATTAAAATAAAATTAAAAGAAAAGAAAAGAACAACAACAAAAAAAGAACTAAACAAAATGAAGACAAGCCATCTACCAGATGCAGAGTTCAAAACAATGGTTCCAAAAATGCTCAAGGAACATGCAGGAAGAATAGATGAATTCAGTGAGAACTTCAACAAAGAGAGAAGAAAAATATGGAGATAGAAAGCATAAAAAGAACCAGTTGGAAATGAAAAATACACTAACTGAAATGAAGAATACTCATACATTACAGAGAATCAATGGTAAAGGAAGGAGAGGATCAAGTCAGAGATCTGGAAGATAAAGAAGCAGGAAACACCAATCACAACAGCAGAAAGTAAAAAAGAATCCCAAAAAATGAGGATAGTGTAAGGAGTCTTTGGGACAACTTGAAGTAAACCAACAATCACATCATGGTGGGGGGTGAGGGTTGGTGCCAGAAAGAGAAGTGAAAATATCTGAAAAACTTTTTCAAAAAATAATGACAGAAAATGCACCTACCTGGTCAAGGAAATAGACATACAAGTCCTAGAAGAGCACAGTCCCAAACAAAATGAACCCAAAGAGGCCTACACCAAACTCATCATAATTAAAATACTAAAGGGTAGGACTTCCAGTCAAGATGGCAGCATAGGCAGACAAGTCTCACCTCTTCATACAACCACATCAAAATTACAACTAAGATATAAATAAATATCACTGGGGGGGGAGAAGATGGTGGCTTAGTAAGAGGGAGCAGATTCCACTTCCCCCTACACACCGGAGAGAAACCAGGCAGATCTACGGAGGAGCAGAGCAGACAGCCAACAGTACCACAACATATATGAAGAAAGGAGATAAAGAATTGTAGTGGACATTGAAAAAGCAGGCAGTAAGGAGAATACTTTGGGAAAATAGAGGCCTAGAAATCAGTGCAGGAAGCAGGGAGGATGCAACCCCAGCCCGCGGCCCATTGGGCCGAGCGCAGGGAGCTGGGTCGGTGCTCCCTCCCTGGCTAGGCAGGGTTTGAGGAACACTGCGGGGAACCCTGGATGCCAGAAATTTTAGAGATCAATTTCAAGGATTGAGCTCCAAACACATGGGGGCTGTGAGCACCCACGCAGAGACCTGAAGAGCGTGCGCCCCAGTGGTGTGACCCGAGGCGGCCCTGCCGGGTGCACCGGCAACCCAGGGTTAGAGAGAGCCCGGAGACCACGCCGCGGGTGACTCGGAGCCTGCACCTGGAAAATCCAGAACGGAGCCCGCACAGTGAAAGATGGTGAGAGGGCGCGGATAAATGCAGAATGGTCACGGGTGTGCGCGCGCACACATGGCAAGAAAACTTGAGAGGGGGAGATAATCCCAGGCAGCCAGAGAAAACACACGGCTCAGATAAACCCAGAGCTGGAGCGCGCAAGATACCTGAAGACCACAGGATAAACTCAGAGGGGGCGTGACTGTGGACAGAGACTGGAAGACCCTGGCACCCAGAGAGCACATCTGTGAACCCGCCCTTCAGTCTGCTGCAGCCAGCAGGAACAGAAAAACTGGTCTGACCAGTTTGAAACCAGCAACAGGGTTTCTTTTTTTTTCTTTTTCAGTTTTATTTTTGTTTTTATTATTTTTTCTATTTTTGCTTATTTTTCTTTTTCCTTTGTTTTCCCTGGTGTGTAAGCATGTGTATATTTGTTTGATTTTTTCCAAAGAAATTTTTCATATTTTAATTTTTATTTTTTATGTCTTAAAGCTTTTTACCTCTTTCCTTATTTCCTGTTTTATTCCTTCTGGCTTTCTTTCCAATTTTGTCTCTTCTACCTTCCTTAGTCTGCTTTCTTTTTCTTTTTCTTTTTTTTTCTTTCTTTTTAAAATACGCACAAATGTGACAAAGAAAACCGGAACTGTGAAAAGACCAGAGTTGGTCCCAAAGAAGGGACATCCTAACAGTTGAGAGAGACAAATTTCACATTGCTATTAAAAGGAACCTGCAAAATATTGTGAATCTGCATTATTATTTTTACCTTATTCTTACATTTCTATTTGCTGGGCCAGATATAACAAGATGGAGGGCTGTATTCGGCCCACAGGCCTTGTGTTTGCCACCTGTGACTTAAAGAGGCAGTATAATGTCCTGTAAAGTAACTGAAACTGAGATGTTAGAAGCCTATGTGATTATTAGCTGGATGAAACAGGGCATCCACACTCTAACACGGTGAAATGAGAAATAAACAGGAACCCTGAAATTCAAAGTCACAAAAGTAAATTCTCCAAATTTTAAGCACCAATTTGTAAATGAGACATTTTTTCAATTCCTTTACACATTTCGCAACAACTATACTTTACCCCAACTTCAGCTTAGCATCCTATTTTACAAAAAATCCTAACATATTTTGTTTCCTAATTCAAATAAATCATTAAAACCTCAAAGACTATACAAATACTCATCACCAGAGGCTCTAGTGAAATCCTTTTAACCAAATCACAGACCTTATTTCTAATCTTTATGTCAGTTACCTAGCCAGGAAAAAAAATTCCTAGGCCACCATAACTACATTTTTCTAAGGTCCTCAATAGAGAATAAGGGAAACCATTTGTTTGGATATCCTTATAATGCTTAAAACCTGTTTCATAATGATTGTAGATCATAATGTAGTTTCATAATGATATGTATAACTGGGTTCCTTCTTCCCTAAATCATCTAACCTTCACTTTTGTTATCCCTTAGTTCTTTATTGGCTCCTGAAATCCTTGTTTATCCCACTAGGAAATTGTTTTGAATTACTTCAGGCAAAACTTGTTTTCTTTTGCCACATAACCAAGAATGGTGTGCCCAAACATATTTTTATTGTATTCTAGTGCTTATGCTATTACAGTGTCCCCACTTTTTCTTTTCCCCTTTCCCCACCTCCACCCATCTCCCCCAAACATATTAATAGTAACTTTTATCAACCAATTTACAAAGTTCAAATCGTTTTATTATGTGGAACCAACTTTATGGACAAACTTCTAATTATTTTTTCATAATGAGTTTAAAATATTTTGTTTTCACCTTCACTAGTATAGCTCACAACAGCTTGGGCATTATCCCGCAAATGTAAAGGTTGCCAGTTCAATTCCTGGTCAGGGCACATGCCTGGGATACAGGCTAGGTCCGTGGTTGGGGGTGTGCAGTTTGTATCTATCAGTGCAAACTGATAAGATGTTTTTCTCGGCTGATCAATGTTTCTCTCCCTTTCTCCCTCCCTTCTCCTCTCTCTAAAGATAAATAAATCTTTTTTAAAAAAAAATTGTTTTAAGTAAGCCCATTTAGTCTTTTTAGATTAAAAACACATAGAAAATATAATGAATTTAAATGGTGATATCAGCAGTGATAAAGAAAATACCCAATAGTGGCAAGAATTCAAGAAAACAGGAAGTTTTATCATTCTATTAGTACTAGAAGTATAAATTAGTAGAACCCTTTTGTAACATCATTTAGCAATATCTGTTAAAAGTTTTAATTTTTTTATATATAAATAAAGGATATATATGTGTGTATATATCCTTTCATTTAGTAAAAACTAAAGTTTTTCTTCTATGAATGTAAACATGGGTGTATGCAAAGATTTAGCTACCAGAATAGACAAGATAGTAACTATGTTGATAGAAAAAAAGAGTCTACACATCCAGTAGGGAATTCTTCCACCTATATGATAGAATACTATTCAAGAAAACTGAAATGTTACAAAGTGTGTTTATGAGACAGAGAAATTAATATGATACACTGGGTAAGAGAAAGTTGCATGGCTTAATTTTTTGAATTATATTTTATTGATTATGCTATTATATTTGTCCCATTTCCCCCCTTCATTCCCCTCCACCCTGCACACCCTCTCCCACCCACATTCCCCACCTTTAGTTCATGTCCATGTGTCATGGGTTCTTTAGCTTCTACATTTCCCATACTATTCTTGCCCTCCCCTGCCTATTTTCTACCTACCATGTATGCTACGTATTCTCTGTACCTTTCCCCCCTCTCTCCTCCTCCCACTCCCCTGTTGCTAACCCTCCATGTGATCTCCATTTCTGTGGTTCTGTTCCTGTTTTAGTTGTTGGCTTAGTTTGCTTCTGTCTTTGTTTTAGGTATGGTTGTTAATAATTGTGAGTTTGCTGTCATTTTACTATGCCTGTTTTTTATCTTCTTTTTCTTAGATAAGTCCCTTTAACATTTCATATAATAAAGGCTTGGTGATGATGAACTCCTTTAACTTGATTGACCTTATCTGAGAAGCACTTTATCTGCCCTGCCATTCTAAATGAAAGCTTTGCTGGACAGAGCAGTCTTGGATGTAGGTCCTTGCCTTTCATGACTTGGAATACTTCTTTCCAGCCCCTTCTTGCCTGTAAGGTCTCTTTGGGGAAATCAGCTGACAGTCTGATGGGAACTCTTGGCAGGTTACTGTCTCTTTATCTCTTGCTGCTTCTAGGAGTCTCTCCTTCATTTTAATCTTGGCTAATGTAATTATGATGTGCCTTGGTGTGTCCCTCCTTAGGTCCAACTTCTTTGGGACTCTCTGAACTTCCTAGAATTCCTGGAAGTCGTTTTCCTTTGCCAGATTGGGGAAGTTCTCCTTTATTATTTGTTCAAATAACTTTTCCACTTGTTGCTCTTCCCCTTCCTCTTCTGGCACACCTATGATTCGGATGTTGGAACGTTTAAAGATGTCTTGGAGGCTCCTAAGCCTCTCGTCATTTTTTGGAATTCTTGTTTCTTCATTCTTTTCTGTTTGGGTGTTTCTTTCTTCCTTCTGGTCCACTCCACTGATTTGAGTTCCAGTTTTCTTCCCATCACTATTGGTTCCCTGTACATTTTCCTTCACTTCACTTAGCATAGCCTTCATTTGTTCATCTAATTTGCAACCAAAATGAACCAATTCTGTGAGCACCCTGATCACCAGTGCTTTGAACTGTGCATCTGATAGGTTGGCTATCTCTTGGTCGCCTAGTTGTATTAGCTCTGGAGCTTTGATCTATTCTTTTGTTTGGGCCATTTTTTTGTCTCGTCACACCTGTTACTTATGAGGAGCGGAGCCTTAGGTGGCAGTTCACCAGGGCAGGGCAACCCAGTAGCTGGGTTGTGACTCTCTATGTGCAGGTGGGGTCTGAGAGGGATCAATGGCACTCGTTCTGCTCTCTGTCAGGTCCCAGACCCCTCTGCACGTTCCCCCAAGCAAACTGGGCCCTTCTGGCACTAATTCCCGATGGGTGGATTTGTGTACATTTTAGGACCCAGTGGGTCTCTCCAAAGAACTCTCCTGTGAGGCTGGGAGTCACTCCCTGCGCCGCAACCCCCCCACAGGTGTTTCCAATCAGTGTTTTCAGGCTTTATTTCCCAGAGCTGGGGCCCTGGGTTGTGAGGTCTGTCTCTCCCCAGCTATCTGCACAAGAATGTGGGACCACCCAGTCAGCTGCCTTGCACACCGTGTCCCCCTTCACAATCATCAGCCTCCGCCCTGCGTGCCGGAGGTGCTTTTTCACGCCCAATGCCTCTGTTTTTGTGCCACAACCCGTCTCTGCTCGGCTGTCCGACTCCACCCCACTTACGGGTCTAGATGGATGTGTCTATTTTATCTCCTTGGTTGTCTGACTTCCTTACAGTTCAATTTTCTGTCAGTTTTGGTTGTTATTTTGTTTCTAAATTATTGTTGTTCTTATTTTGGTTGTGGGAGGAGGCACAGTCTGTCTACTTACACCTCCATCTTGGCCTGGTTTATTTAAATTTTTAAATACTGAAAATTTATTGTAATGGAAGTCTCTAAAGATTTGTATCAATAATGACTTTAAAAGATCTGCATCTAAATGATAAAATATCAATGGCTCACTAACATACTCATATAATATTTCTTAAATATTAAGTCACTAGGACCAGGTTAGATGCAGTGAAATACAAAAGTGAACAAACACAGCTCCTGCTGTCAGGCTGCCTCCTGACCTTTTATGGTTACATGTATCTTAACATTTTCCTTTAAGCAATGAATATAGTTGCGTGAACATTAAGTAAGTGTACTTCATGTGTTAAAATGATGGGATAATCAACATTATCAAATGAGAGCCACCAGATAAACAACAGGATATAGTAGGAAAAGTATAAAGAAGCTTTAGACAAATCTGGGTTCTAATCGTTACTTCACCCACATCCTAAGAGACTGTGACATCAAGCCATTTAATACAAGTTATTTCCTTACAGATCACAAGCAGCCTAAAAAGTTTTTCATTGGCCCTGGCTGGTGTGGTTCAATGGACTGAGTACCAGCCTGTGAAGCAAGGGGTCACTGGTTCGAATCCCAGTCAGGGCACGTGCCTGGGTTGTGGGCCAGGTCTCCAGTAGGGTGCACACAAGGGGCAACCACACACTGATGTTTTTCTCCCTTTCTTTCTCCTTCCCTTCGCCTGTCTAAAAATAAAATAAATCTAAAATAAATCTAAAAAAAAAAAAAAAAGAAAGAAAGAAAGAAAACAGAAGCTCAGGGATGTACATATAATCTTGTAATGGTAATGCAACTGTAAACAATAGAGATGAGCTATTAAATAAAAAAGCCTACCTACAAACCCCATAGGTTACACCTGTCTCAAACTAAAATTGCATTTTCATTAGGAAAGTGTTCACCCGACTTAATAGGAAAGTAGCATAATAAAACATCAAAATTTAACACAAACAATCCTTCATGCTAGCCCTGAAATAACCTACCAGTTGTTCAGCACACTAAACATGTAAGTGGAAAACAAGTATAAGATGTTCCTGTACTATATATATATCCTAAGATGGAGTATTACAATTCCACCTAAGAAAGACAAAAAAGAGAAAGCCCAAAAAAACTCACCAACTCTGACTTAAGACTTTAAACATTGCTTATAAAGATACAGTTTTCATTGCTATGGATTTTGCCTTTAGTAATGAGGGAGATAGTATTTGGAGGTGTTTTTAACTTTCTAAGTGAGTAATGGTCTGGGTCAGCAGTTTGGTACCATAAAAAGGACACATTTTGAGGGACTACCTCCAGTTACTTAAATCTAATGGGAAAAAAAAGTTAATAAAAAACATTGTTTAATCTAATGCTCAAGTTCATATGTGATCAACTGTGTTCCCTATCTCTACAATAACATGGCTACCAATCAGATTGTTCAAATATTTTCTAGCTAAAATGAAAGTCTTATAGGTAGGATAAAGAAGAGAATTGCTAAGTTTGTGTTACTTTCCTAAAGTATCCACCAATGGCTCACTTTCCACTATGGAATACAGCTTTTAGGGGTAGGGATTTTTCACAGGGCATAACAACATGGTAGTGTACATGTAGGTGGTAATCAGCTTAACTGAATAGTCAACTTATTGATAATCTACATGGAGTTACATGAATTCTTCACATTTCCATCTATCACGTTTTTTTCTTTCATAAGGTTAGAAATTCTTAGACGTAAAAATAATAGCATCCTTGATAAAAACAGAGTACAAACAATTACGATTATTTTAAAGGCATATATAAATCAAATAGTGATTAACAAGGGGAAAACTTACCTTTTGGATAATCTTCCAATAAGAGGTTGAAATGACCTAATTGACAAAAGAAATCAGACTCCACTTTGCCTTCAGCTTTTAAAATTAGAGATTCATAGCAGCGAACAGCCTAGAAATAAAAAAATAAAGCATTTAAGAAAAAGACAAAGCCCAAAAATGCATTTCCATCCTGAGATAATGCACATATTTTCCATTCAATTACCCAAGAAGTCAATATATTTCACTTCTACCCCAGACACAGTCAATGCAGCATACTTTAGAATACCTGAGTATTTATTAAAAGAGCCACTGGTATGGCATAAGAGCTTTTCCTATCTATAAAATGGAAATGCTTGCCTAGTAAGATAATATAGGAGCATTTTGATAACATTATTCATAAGTTATATATCTAAATTATTACTGTGGTCCCTGTTACTATAAACAAATAATATCCATCTTTCCCCATAGATGGAAAGAACTTTATTAAGTTATGTGAGAATTCATAGAATCTCCAGAGTAATATTAATAACTAACATTTATACTTAATAGCTACTTTTTGCTATAACCTCTACTAGTTTAAACTACCATAAATTGGCTTTCATTTGTTGTCTCATGATATACTTCAAACCCACCAACTCTAATTCTACTCCTAATCTTGACCCCAACTCCAATACATGCATATGCACTCACTCTCACTATTCCAGCCCTGAAGGATAAATAAATAAATAAATAAATAAATAAATAAATAAATAAATAAATAAATACTATTTTAAGTGTATCTTTTTCTTCTTCTTTAAATCCAGGAGACAGTATGAAAAAATGAACAATGGAAAAAACAGAGTTCTGGAGTCTGACAAATTCCAGCTGTCATTAGCTATAGGAGAGCCTGGATATCCTCACTATTTTTTGAGTTTTAATAATACTCAAAAGGCTGACAAAAGGAATAATATTAGAAAACCTCAAGGGCTTCCAGTCAAGATAGCAGGGTAGGTAAATGCAGTACTCACATTCTTCAACAACCACATCAAAATTACAACTAAACTACAGAACAACCACCATTCAGAATCTCCTAAAATCTAACTGAATGGAAGTCCCACAGCTAAGGATATATAGAAGAAGCCACATCCAGACTTGTAAGAGGGGCAGAGACATGGAAGGGGCTGGTCCCACACCCACATGTGGCAGATGAAAGTCGGTAGGGATATCTTGACTACAGAGGTGCCCCCTGAGAAACGAGGAGTCTCAACCCCACACCAGGACCTGCGCCCAGAGTTCCACTGCCAGGAAGAGAAGTGTTCACAACTTCTAGCTTTAAATACAGGTGAGGATTATGGCTGAGTGAGATGGAGCACTTGTGAATCCCAGGCTTCCTCTTAGAGGGCACATGCAAAATTTACTCAGACTCTCTCACTTTATCTCCATTACTGGGACAGCAGCTCGAAGGGCACCACACAGATATGGAAAAAAACTGAACTGTATGGCATCGGGGCAAAGTCCAGTGGGGTGGCTTTCTCCCAGAGAGAAATGCTAGCATTCCATTTCTGAGCCCTTCCCCCAGACAGCAGGCAAGCAGAGGCCATGTTTCAGTATCCATCACCTGGCTATCACTGTTTGCCTGGTGATTCCCTGAGACACTGCCCAACTCAACTTGCTGGCCTACTCAAGGTGTTTCCACTTTTCTATACTAATGGCCTGTCTTGGCTCATGCTTTAAATTTTCCTAAAATTTCTCAAACAAGCAGCATCTGGCCCCAGCATGCCTGGTACCTCTTAACAATCCGCCCAGACTCAGCACTCCCAGCAGTCCACCTTTGTTTGCAGCTTGGCCTCTCCTGGGCATTTCCAAGCCCAGCACAAGTAGCAGCCATCTGCAGATCACTTTTTAGCTCATACAGGTAGGCCTCAGGCAAAATACAGGCAAAATGGCTGACCTCGGCCTGCAATTCCCAGGAGCCCCCAGAGCCATCGTACCTGGGGACAGTTCAGAACACATCAAAGCACCACCCAACCATCTCAATAAGCAACACACTAAAGGGGCAGACTCATCAAGCACCAGAGCCCTACTAAAGTAAGTCATACTCTGCTGGGTAGGCCACTGACCAGCTGATCTTCTACAGTGGTTGCAGCCAGTCAGCCTAGGGATAAATCCCTCCCATTGACATTGCAACAGCAAGCAAGGCTCAACTACAACAGAAGGGTGTAAACAGCCCCATGGGGATTGGGGAACAGGCACACCTGGAGTGCCCAGCTTGGATGAACAGGGAAGCTGTGCCACTGGACCCTACAGGACACCTAATACATTAGGCCACTCTACCAAGCCCAGGAGATGTAGCAGCTCTACATAACACACAGAAACAAACATAGGGAGGCTGCCAAAATGAGAGACAAAGAAACATGTCGCAAATGAAAGAACAGAACAAAATGCCAGGAAAAAAGCTAAATGGAAACAAACAATCTACTAGATGCAAAGTTCAAAATACTGGTTATAAGGATGCTCAATAAATTTAGTGAGAACTTCAACAAAATGAAAAAGGACACGGAAAACATAAAAAAGAACCCGTCAGAAATGAAGAATACACTAACTGAAACAAAAAATAATTTACAGGGAATCAAAAATAGAGTTGATGAAGCCAAGAAGCAAATCAGCAATTTAGAATATAAGGAAGCAAAAAATACCCAACGGTAACAGCAAAAATAAAAAAGAATCTGAAAAATAAGGGTAGTATAAGAAGCCTCTGGGACAACTTCAAGCGTTCTAACATTCACATCATGGGGGTGCTAGAAGGAGAAGACAGAGCAAGAAACTGAAAACCTATTTGAAAAAAATGATGACAGAAAATTTCCCTTACCTGGTGAAGGCAATAGACATACTACAAGTCAAAGAAGCACAGAGAGTCCCAAACAAGATGAACTTAATGAGGCCCACACCAAGACCCATCATAGTTAAAATGCAAAAGGTTAAAACAAAGAGAGAATCTTAAAAGCAGCAAGAGATAGCTGTCAGTTACCAATAAAGGAGTTCCCATAAGACTGTCAGCTGATTTCTCAAAAGAAACATTGCAAGCCAGAAGAGATTGGCATAAAATATTCAAAGTGATGAAAAGCAAGGATCTACGACCAAGATTATTTTACGCAGCTAAGCTATCATTTAGATTTCAAGGACATATAAAGAGCTTCCCAGACAAGGAAAAGCTATAGGAGTTCATCATCATCAAACCAGTATTACATGAAATGTTAAAGAGTCTTCTTGAAGGAAAAAAAAAAAAAAAAAAGACCGTAAATATGAACAATAAAAGGGCAATAAATACATATATATCAACAATTGGATCTAAAAAATAAGCAAGCAGAACAGAAACAGACTCAGATACAGAGAACATTTACATGGCTGCCAGATGACAGGGAGGTTGAAGGGTAGATAATAAAGATGAGGGGATTATGAAGTACAAATTGGCCCTGACTGGTGTGGCTCAGTGAGTTGGGCATTGTCCTGCAAACCAAAAGGTTGACAGTTGGAATCCCACTCAGGGCACATGCCTGGGTCGTGGACCAGGTTGCTGGTTTGGGGCATGCAAGAGGCAGCAGATCGATGTGTCTCTCGCATGTTAATGTTTCTCTCCCTCTCTTTTCCCCTCCCTTCCCCTCTCCCTATAAATAAATAAATAAAATATTTTTTAAATAGTGCAAATTGGTAGTTACACAACAGTCTTCAGAATGGAATGTACAGCATAGGGAATATAGTCAATGATATTCTAATAACTATGTACGGTGTCAGATTGAGATGATCACTTAGTTATATGTCTAATTTCTGGAGTGTAAACCTCAAACTAATATAAAATTATATATCAACTTAAACAAAAGCTTTGAAATGACTTAAAAAAAAAACTTCCTTCGATGGTTTACCACAGTGCTTAGCATTCCATTCCAAACTTATAACTGTTTCTCTACCTTCTCCTTAGCTTCAAAAAGAAAAAGAAAAAGAAACCCACAACAGTCTCAATACTGTTTCAAGTTTCAAAATAATTGTCAAAATTACCCAGCTAACAATTTACTGTAAAATGTTGTGTTATAGTGTATCTTAGAGTCACAAAACAAATAAAATACACATGACTTCTCCAATCTCTGGATACACTCCTAAGGTATGGTGCCCACAAAGTAACTAGAATAGTTTCCATTATCAAAAACTCCTTTCACCACCACTTCAAGAGCTTTTGATGGGATAGGAAAATGTGATGTGGGGCAGGGTAACAATTTAAATTGCCTTGATTTTGTTCCTCTCCTGCAAAATATCGAGCCATTGACAGTGTCAAAGTGTATGTCCTAAAATTCACCTATCCAAATCACATATATAAATACTCATCAAGAAGCTATCCTTAAACAAGGCAAATTCTGGGGTGATTTTACTATCCTTAAAGCCTAACATTTATAAAAGAACTGTCTTCAGTTCTAATTCTACTCTTAGCTATTTAACTGTGCATATGTACCAAATCACAATTACTGAAACTAATTATTCTGCTTCCTTACAATTAAGAGTGCTTCAACAAAGTCTCAGAAATTACTACAATTTGGAGGCATAAAATTTCATGACCCTCTTTAAGTCATGTATAATGCTATTTGACAGATGGCTAAGAGTACAAAAATATACCGTATTTTACTGTGTATAATGTGCTCCCGCGTTTTGGCCCTAACTTTCAGGGGAAAAAATCTTTTAATTTTTTAATTCAATATTTTACTTATTTATACTTAGATACTTGTTTGTTGTATTATAAAAGAATTGTAGTATTTATTTTTGAATATATTATACTACAAGAAATTTTATGTAACAAATAATTATAAAACACAAGAACAGACACAAGGTATTTCAGGTACTACCCATGTACAATGAGCATCCTTATTTTTCTTTCAAAAATGTGGGCAAAAAATGCACACTATATATGGCAAAATATGGGTAATTTCTTCCCGTGTTTTTTAATATCAGAAAGATTCTTAAAATTATGGGGGTACAGAATGACAGTTGTTAATTTTACAATAAAAAAGTGAGTTTTTAAAGCTATCAATGCCACTGTAAAAAAGCACTTATTAAAACAGTTGCTGAATTCATTTTTTTAAACTCTTAGTGAGATTTTTAGAAACTTTTCCTACTCCTCTCGAAAAATTTCTTTTGGCTTATTAGCATTAAATTTACAAGCAAATACAGCTTTATGGTAAAAAAGGATTCAAGATACAAACACAAAGAAATTTTGTTTAATGACCAAAGCAAAAAGATGGCAACATCCTGCATTTCCTGTTATCACCCTACCTTAATGTCATTACCATGATCATCTAGTGACTATTTTCCATTTCCCATAAAACAAAGAAACACATCTAAAATAAATACTATACACAACTCTGATCATGTGAAACATAACACAAGGTAAAAAGCAAAATGAGCAGATTTTAAATTCATCTACCCATATACTCAGACTTTATTAACAAATTCTTAAGATAGTCCCTGGCTGAAAATGGTTCAAAATTCATGATTTTGACTTCAGGATGGTACAAAAGTGATATGCAGTCAATAGAAATTGGCTAGGCTAAGTTATGATATTTGGTAGGTTACGTGTATTAATTGTTAAATGCATTTCATCGTAATGTATTTTCAACTTCTGATGGGTTTATCCATCATAAGTGAAGGAGCACCTATAATATCCAAAAAAAAAAACTAGCACACAAACACCAACTAACGTTGGTGGTCAAAGACTATGCTAACAGAGCCAAATATCAAACAAAATGAAGATGAACAAAACAGCAGAATAGTTTCCAAAAGCCTTGTGTCACCACTTCACAGCAAAACATCATGAATTTATTTGATGTGTGTGAGGGAAACGCTGATATTAAATACAGACAAATACTGACAATTTTTTAGGAATATTTAGAGGAAAAAAATAAATGAGATCATGTCCAATACTACAGACTCATAGAATAACCTAGAATTAAACACAGTATTTTAATAATAATACTTTTACTTCAAAGGATAATTATAAACATAAAGACATATATGTAGCTTAGATTTAGAACAAAGTTCAGGTAAACTATACAGCAAAACTATTTCAATTAAAAGGGTTACTTTTATATTCTTGCTCTTTTTTTAATTTTAAATAGCAAAAGTAAAATCATCCCCATACAGAGGGATGTGTGTGTGTACACACATGCAGAGAAAAAGGACTAGACTATAAAACAAATGTTACAAAAAGAAAATCTATAGTTGAGCCATACAGCAACTTTTTTATTTTGCCCATTTTATTTCTCTATATTTTTCTGGATCTTTCATAATTAACCTATACCATTTCTACTCTTACAAAGAAATCGTTAAAATTATTACGCTCTCCTCCAGGATACATATTACCTTTAGTGTGAGGATAGTCAGAAACTTAAATAAAAATAATTTGTATCTAGATCAGCATCATTCAACAGAGCACATTCTGCACTGATATAAATATTCCATAATCTGTGCTCCCCAATATAGTCACCCCTAGACACATGTGATTATTGAGCACTGAAAACATGGCTGGGTCAAGTCAACAACTGAATTTTCAGATTATTTCATTTTAATTTTTATTTAAATAGATAGCTACTGCAGAGATAGATAATTTTTAAAGCTTTAAAATAACAGAATATTCAATCCACATGCTAAATACTAGGAAAGCAGAATCCTACAAACATAATGGAGTATCTTACACTGAGGATGAGCAATGCCCTCCACAAGAATAGCTTTTACAGCCTATAGTAGTTTACAGCTAGTAGCTTACATATTTATAATCCTTACCACCTAATGGGAAAAACACTGAGAATGAAAATAAACAGTTTAATCATTAAACTCTAGACTCAAAGGGAAGTGAACTAAGATACTCACAGCTAGGTAGAGAACTTGGATGTCTTCCTCCCATTATAGTGCCATTTTCCACAATGTTCAGTTTGTGCGTGATATATGCTTTATTTTTATTATTTGAAAAATCTGTTATCTCAGAACGGTATAACTATCATTACCTTCTACTACTAAACTTTGATAAAGTATAGAGCTCATGAGCACAGACATGTAATAATTTTTTTTTCATGTTAAGCATAAAGTCTTTTACGATCAACTTGGTCAGTTCCTAACTAAAATATGATACTAACATTTTACAATTGTTAAATACAGGCAACTCTTAAAAGAAGTGATTTTTGTCTCAATTTAAAAGATTGGCTAAAGTATCTGGGTGACATACAAACGGGGAGAATAAACTAATGGAAATTTATATTTTCCAATGGTTTTCTTTTTTCCACTTTTTATGATGACCACTAATCCCTGAGATAGAATCTCAAAGCAGTCCTATTTTGGTGGCTCCCTTTTAAGAAGTGCCTCCCCCTCTATCAGGCTCCCAGGTACTACCTGCCTCCCTTACCTATAAATCAGGTCAGGGGAGAGGCCATACCCGGCCCATGATCACATAACAGGGGCTTAATATATTATTTCTTGAATTAACAAAGCAATATCATTTTTTAGTTTCTCAAATAACCCTCTATTCTTTGTCCTCAATTTTTCATTTCTTAAGAACTGCAAGTCAGGATGCTATCAATTAATCCTACCAGTTATTTCAAATTATTTCCATTAAGGTATAAATCACCAATGTTTTAAGTGAACCAAAACTTTTAAGTTAAATGTAATAAAAAACAAGCATGCAATTTTGCCCATAATTCCTAAAAGCCAGCCAGTCATACAAGATGGTTTAGAAGCTCCTTACAAAAGATTAAATGATTTACATGTAGATTACAGATCAACATTTATCCATGAAATGTGGCTACTAAAAAAGTATTCATGGCCCAAATTAATAAAGCATATTATACATATCAACACCAATAATCACCTCAGCAAGGTTTCCTCTGACCAGATCTCTACAATTATCATCTGGTGAGTGCCACAATTTAGCAGATGCTAGTAACAAAGGGCTACAAGTTTGGTGAAGGACAAAAAAACTATTGTATAAAAATTACTTTAATTGAGTAGAATCATCAGGGATGCTGTAGCTTTCCTCAAATATTTAAAAAGCTGTCACTTTAGAGAAAAGACTAATTGCACTTTGGGTAACTTTAGACATCAGACCAATAAATGGGTGTAACTTACATGCAAGTTTAACTCAGTTCAATCAGAAAGGAGGAATACTTAAATAGGCCATCATTCTGTGGTTGATATCAAGATAAAGGATTCAAGCATAAATTACTAAGCTATCTTAGTGAGAATTAGAAAAGAGACATCTTACTTTGGATGTAATCTTTTTTAAAGATTGCTTGGGCTTCTACAATTAAGCATACAATGTGTCATATTATGTGTAATACATACACACAAACACACACATGTGTGAATGCATCTATACTTAATTCCATGATTATTCACTCTGAATTTCCAGAATAAATTTCTATATAAACATACTATCCTTACCTAATCCTCCAAAACCCTAAAATTGTCTACATCATTAAAGCTGATATGCTTTCCCAGAAATGTGCACTGTAAATCAAAATTCCTCCCCTTTCTATATACTCTGCAATGCTTTTCCCTGACTACTTTTAAAACACCTTAGGAACTTGAAAGGCTTGAAAGTACCTGAGTCTAAACTATTTTTTGAAATTTCAACACACAACATTTTTTTAAAATGAAGGAAGAGTTACACACTTAAAATGATGCAATCTCAAGTATTACTGATTCTTAATGACATATCTATTCCTGAACTTACATATCAGAGTTTTCTTTTTAACTTCATTTGCTATTTTTGGAAAAGTTAAAATTGACACATCACCAATTCTAAAGGGTATACTATAGTGAAGTCTTTCTCCCAGTCCTGACCCAAACCACCCACAGTTCCCTTTCCCAGATGCAACAAACATTAAAAAAGTATTTTACTATATTCAAGATTATTTTGTGCAATGCAAGCACATATATTTTCCCCACTTGAATATTTTATATAAGCACTGTTCTGTAACTTGCTTCAAACTCTCAGCATCCCTAACATTGTTTCTTCTCTCATTTTCTGTCAATAGAACCCCTAAATTTAATTAGGCATGTTTACATAGAATAAATACTGGGATACCCAGCCATTGCATAGGAAGTTCTGGCCACCTGGATATAAGGAAAACACATGCTCTGCTTCAACTATTGAAAATGCCTTATTCTCAGAGAACTATGGAAAATATTCTCACAGAACTATACTACTGAAATCAAACTAGATAACTTAGTATTAGTAATTCAATTGTTGACAGCTAATATTTGAGCTCTTGATATGTACCAGGCACTATTTTAAGCACTTTACATAATATTTATTCATTTAATCCTCATAATTGATAAGATAGCAAGACCCTACTTCAGAGATAGGAAAACTGAGGCAGACAAAGTAAATCATGTGCTCAACTGTCACAGAAATACTAATTAGCAGACACTGGAATCAAACAGTATGGCTCCAGAGCCTCTGAGCAATAAGGTGTTCAACTAGGGTCTTGCCTAGGGACCTAATGTCATTTACAAAAAGAGGACCATCATAAGTCGCTCTTCCTCTTACACTCCTACACACTAGCTACTTCTACAACTCCACGCCAAGCAGAAAAGCAATACATAAAATCAGCACTTTTTGTTCCCACCATCCCCACAAAAGATTCAGCCTCAGTTCTTTACCATGTTGTCAAACCTTGCTTTATTTTAAATCATGTAAATCATTATTCAAAGACATACACATCCAAATCAAAACATCAGCAACAAATACAAAACTAAATCAACCAAAAAAAAGTTACCATATTCAAAAGGCATCTGTGACAGAAAAACATGATTGCTCCTATATATATATAGTAATACACCAATTCAGACAAAATGTAGTGTATATCTGAAAAATGTTAAATGCTTTCACCCTACTTCATTTTCTTTGTACCTTCTGAATTATATCTCCTTGGTTTACCTGCTGTTGTTACTTTTCTGTTTAGTACATTTGTCAAAGCAAGGCTAAATACAGCTTCAGTAAAGCAAATTAGGCTGTACTGTCTCAACCATTTGGCCAGTTGACTAATTCTAAAACCTTTACTGTTGATGTACGCAGCCAAATGAACTGATGAATTCTACACTAACACACATGCACATATACACACCCACAGCCAACAATGAATTTTTAAAAAGCTGTTGGGTTAAAACAGCTTAGTTATTTTCCAAATAATGTTTCCATATTATGCTAAATGTAACTGTGCAGATAGGGTATAATTAAGTACATTATTTATAAAGCCTCATTCCAATTAGGCTCATGAATTAAGTCTTAAGTAATCTTTAAAATAATGTATATTTAAAATTTGGAGGTAAGGAAAATATGAGGTAGAATTTCAGCGGTGACTTCTATAAATATATAGCACAGAGTAATCCTGCGATTTCCCATGTAAAGCAATAACATTATACCCTATTTTTACCTCATTTGCTTTCTACTCCAGAGGGTGTATTATCTATGTAGAGGCAGACAGAGACAATCTTACAAGCAATCATTCTCCCTGTCATTTCAGCTGTACATATTTAACTCAAAATTCCAAAAATATAGCAATAGGAAAAAAAGCCATGTACAATAAAATTATGTAGACCAAATATCCATGAAGGTAAAACACTGTATCTATAATGCTTACTTACTATAGGGGTGTCCAACCTTTTGGAGTCTCTGTACCACACTGGAAGAAGAGTTGTTTGGAGCCACACATTAAATGCATTGCAACATGTAATCACAAAAATAATCTCATAATGTTTTAAGTAAATTTTACAATTTTGTGTTGGGCCACAGGTTAGACACCCCTGAATGCAATTCAAGTAAATATGTTTAGCAGCAAAGTATGCATCCATTTGCCTTACACATATTTCTAAAATAATAAATGTACAAAAAAAGGAAGGAACAGCACCTCATTGGGGAAGGAGAGGAAGACAAATTTATAACATGGAACTACATTTAAAATAATCTGCTCTGAACTCAACAACTTCTCATACGTAGAAGGCACTTAGGTTTATTAGATGAACAATCCTAAAACTAGAGAAACTGCAGCATGATTAAGACTCCTCCCCAAAGGTAGTACGTTCAAAAAATAAAATAAAAAAACCTTTTAGCAGTTTGAATATACATTTCCAGACTTTTATCTATGTACATATACAAATAGTACAAATCTTGGTATGCAGCTTTACAATGTTTCATTCAATATTATTAACTGCTTACCATGTCAAAACATGCCAGAACATATAAATCTACAGTAAACTAACAACTGTATAGCATTTTGCTAAATAGTTAAGTCATAATTTGTTTCTACTGAAGAGTATCTGGTTGTTAACCAAGTTTTTATTATTATTACCTGATAAACTTTAGGATGTATTCCTCCCAGTCAAATGGAAAGTACAATTTAAGCTTTCAATAATCTCACCGGTAAAGTTGAACCAATATAATCTTCCATCAGCAGTTCTCATTTTCAGTTTTGATTATTTTTCTAAATATTTATCAGCTAAGTTTATTACTTCTTCCATGAACTATCAACCTGTTCACAGATATAAACAGTGTATTTTTAAATGATTTGTCAGGTACTGTTTATATATAAAATAGTTATATATAATGTTGTTACAGAATATCTCTCTTGGTTTGCAGTTACCTATACATTCTTAGAGTTTTTAATGTAAAAGGCTCCTTATTTTCTCAAAACCAACCACCACTTCCTTTACAATGTGTACGACAGGTTCAGAATTAGAAAATCCCCACCCCCTGACCTGATAAACATTCTCCAATATTTTCTTCTAGTGTAAACAAACAACCTAATTTCATTTCTCTTTCCTATGCAATTTTGTACTGGCCCAGCAAGATTCAGGATCTATATTCTTCCCCTTCTCATGAACTAAAAAACAACATACATACATAGTTGTTTCTGAGATTTACAGTATATTCTTACAAGCTTGCTAACAAATGTGCTAAGGATGGGTAATAGCAGAGCTAAGACAGAGCTAGCCTCAGCCTCTGGGGCTGCCAGGCAAAAAAACAGCCAGGGTGTCTCCAGGGCTGCCAGGCAAAACACAGTTAAGGGCTCTCAACCACAGCCCTTGTGTATCACCAATCTTAAATGCCTTCAATAGTAACTCCTGGTAATTACTACGAACTATCATTTTTTTTCATGCATGTCATAAAATTAAAAGTATTGGGAAGTACTTCCACTTCAGGCAACCTGGAGAGCCACTTTAGTAAAAACCAAACTGTCAGACAAAACATGGTGGCAATGGGAACTACACAGGTTCTTAGTGTAAAGTTGACCTAGCAAGAAAGTTAGAAACAATGGGCTTGGGGAGTGGGGGGGATGAGAATTTAAAGAGACAAAGGTAGAGAGAGTACTGAAGCCACTTTTTGCAATGAGCACATTTGAAAGCCTATGTGAACCTGAGTGTTGGGTTTACAGGCCTCATACAGGACAGAACACAAAAAGCCTAAAGTCACCAGAGAGGAGTCAAGTAAAACACCCTCCCCAATAACACTGAGACCTCAAGGGACTACATATACCTTCGATCTAAGTGTAAACTAAAATATAATAAAACAAGTTTTAAACTTTATTTAAAACAGGGCTTGGAAGGACAAGGAAAACTGCCCATGCTATAATGGCAATGATTGGAGAAAAAAATACCCAGATTATTTGTAACCAAAAGCCTGAATTCACTCGACCTGGGGATAACATATAATCCAAAGTATAGGCAAAAATCAAGCACTCTACTATCACATCCCTGGCCTAAAAAATTCCTACAGCTCCAAAGAAAATAAGTTCATATTCAAAAAGTCACTAAACATGGAAGGGGGAAAAAAGGTAGAGCAAAGGTGATTAATATGTGGATATATTAAAGTGAATATTATTAATGCAGTTTTAGTCACAAAAATATATCTACAATACATATGTTAGGTAAAAAAGACTGTGAACAGATTTTCTTTGAATGTAGATTTATGTAATGTGTTAGAAACACCAAAAGTATAATGTTAAAAAGATTTAAAGAAAAAAAAATAGCAAAAACATACCACATAAATATAACCAAACGAAAGTTGGCACTGTTCCAGATACCATAAATTACAATAAAGATACAGAAATAAAGAGAACTGGTGCATGAATATAATATAAATATTTACCAAAAGAGCTCAGAAAGACACCTTCATATGTATGGAGAGTTATAAAAAAATAAGTAAACAATATCCCACCACAAAAATGGTGGCAAGCCTATAGGTTATTTCTAAGGGAAAGGGAAAAAAAGGGGGTGGAAGGTTGGGGAGACATTTGACTCCTATAACCCATTCCCAATGGATTAAAGACCTAAATGTAAAAGGCAAAATATCTAAACCTGTTAGAAGAATACATAGCAAAATGTCTTTTGACATCAGGATAGAGTAGGATTTCTTTAAAAATATAATTAGACAACAATAAAAAAACCCAAAAATTTAAAAAAGATTTTAAAATGCAAGTTATAAAAAAGAATATTGACATATTAGTTCAACTACATTAATATTTGAACCACGTAAGTATAAAGAAAGGCAAGTCACAAACTAGTAAATTATAGTAACAAAGTACTGATATTTACAATAAATAATCTCCTAAGAATCACTAAGAAAAAACAGGTAACTACTGAGGAAAATCTGATCTGCTACTATCAGCTGTAAACTGTAAGAGTGAGCAACAAAGCAAAACACAATCAAATTAATTGCTGGTTAATAAAGATCAAGGGACAGAGAGTTGCAGTAACCACTCCTTAGATAATTTACAAGGGCTCATGTTTTATTAAGTCACTGCAAAGTCAATCCTGCTCCAGCCTACCATAAATATAAATTTATCCAATATCACTGGAAAGGTTTTTAGCTCAGGAAGTGAAAGAGTCAAAGTATCAAGGAAATCCAGGTATTTCGCATTATTAGTGGCTCTTTTAACAACCTGCTTCACTAATTTGAAAAGGTTCATTTAAAAAAAAAAGTTCTAAAAACATACTTTGCCAAAAACCTGAATTTAAAAGGAAACTGTCTTAACACTACTCATTTAAAATATTCTCATATAAAATAGGAAAATTGAGCATCCAAAATACTATTTAGTTTAAGTCACTAATAAGCTCATATTCAATTTTCTATGTTAAACTGCCACATTTACAAATTTGATGGTGACAAATACTGAGCAATAAAAATCAACCAACTAAGCTCAGGAGAAACATTTTAAATCTAGCTTTTGCAAACAAGACAAACATACATTTTAATTACTAGAATGACATACTTCTTGATATCTCAATCCACCATTCTATAAGGATTTAAATTTCTTAAGTCTTTGGACTTCAGCTACCAACCAATATGCAATGAAACAGACCAAATATATTCCTGAATGAAATAACCTGAGCGAGGGCGAGGGCGGGGGGGAAAGAGAAAGAAATGTGTAAAATAAAGGCTTTCAGTCATATCAGGGATCACATGACAGTAATCCTTGAGAAAGAGAAAAACAGGCTGTGAATCCTACAATTACCCCAAGTTTACTGCCTAGAAACACTGCAACATAGGTATGGGGAATTTTCTTGCCCAAATCAATGCAAGCTGAAGTAAAGTGGAACAACATCTCTATAGTTACTGAAAGGAAAATAAATGTGTCACCTACAATTCTATAATCAGCAAAAATACCTTTCAAAAAAAGATAAAGTATACTTTTTCAGAGATACAGAACTGAAAGAATTCAACACCAGCAGGCCTACAATTTAAGAAACGTCAAAAAAATTTTCTCAGGCAAAAGGAAAATTATACCAGACGAAACTCTTGATGCAGAACACAGAAAGAAGACCACCAGAAATGGTAGCTGCACAGGTAATTATAAAAGATATTTTTCCTACATTGTTAGAGTCTCCTTAAAACACAACTGATGTAAAAAGTCTGCTGAGATAAACAAAACAAAAAATCTCCTAAGCGAATTTAGCAAGATCACAATATACAAATTTAACATACAAAACAACAAATTGTATTTTTATGCACTAACAATGAATAGTTGGAAATGGAATTTTTTAAGTATTTATAATAGCTCCAAAAACATGAAATATATAGATAACAATTCTAACAGTATGTGCGGCAGAATCCATATGCTGAAAACTACAAAACACTGATCAAAAATTCAAAGACCTAATAAGGACAGAGAGATGCCATGTTCGGGAATTGGAAGACTCAATATTTTAAGATGAGAACTCCAATTAAATTTATAGACTTAATGGAATTCCATTCAAAATCCAAGTAGTATTTTTTTGTAGATACAGATGAGCTGATTATAAAGCTTATGTGTAAAGGCAAAGAAACTAGAATAACCAAAACAATTTTGGAAGATAGTAAGCTGAAGGGCCCACATGACACAATTTTAAGCCCTATTATGAAGATATTATGAAGAAATCAATTAAAACCACAAGCCATCACTACATACCTATTTGAATGGCTAAAATTTTTTTCTAGCTTTACTGATATGTTATTGACATATAACATTGTGTAAATTTAAGAGGTACAATGTGATTATATATTTAAATAATTACCACAATAAGTTAGGTAGCATATCCATCAGTTCACATAGTTACTATTTTTTAATATGTTGAGAACACTTAAGATCTACTCTAAGCATCTTTCAAGTTTACAATACACGATTAACTATAATCACATTACATACTCCAGAACTTTCCCTTCTTATAACTGGAAGTTTGTACCTTTTGACCAACCTTTCCCCTGGCAAATACCAATCTACCCTCTCCTTCTATGAGTTGGACTTTAGATTACACATATAGTGGGATCATACAGTATTTGTCTATGACTGATTTAACTCATTTAGTTAGTATAATGTCCTCAAGGTTTATGAAAATGTTAAGATGTGACAATATCAAGTGTTAATAAGGATGCAGAACACTGAAACACTCATACACTGCTGGTGAGAATATTAAAATGGTACTGTTGCTCTGGAACACTATTTGACAATTAAGTATGAGGTTAAACATACATTTATCATCTGGCCCAGTAATCCTAGTGCCAAGTATGTACCCTAGAAGTAAAAACTTGTGGCCCTGACTAGTGTGGCTCAGTTGGGCACCATTCCTGCAAAGCAAAAGGTGGCCAGTTGATTCCCAGTCAGGGCAGATGCCCTGGGTTGCAGATTTGATCCTTGGACAAGATGCTTGCAGAGGCAACCAATTGGTATTTCTCTCCCTCTCTTTCTATCTCCCTTCCTCTCTTTCTAAAAATAAATAAACAAACACACTTGTGGTTCATACCAAAACCTGTAAACGATGTTCATAGCAGCTTTATTCATAATTAATGAAAATGGGAGACAATTCAAATATTCAACAGGTAAATGAACAAACTGTGGTACATCTATCTATACAATTTAATTCCACTTAGCAATATTACAAAAATTAACTTTGTGATTGCCCAACGGGACCTCAGGAGGTTTCTGCTACATGCTTGAGGAAAAAAATGACGAAAACCACAGTGCATAATGTATATATACTGTATCAATTATTTATTAATTTGTTTTAATAAAAGTGTGTCCCAGACTGTTAAAAAAAATAAACTTTGATACATAGCATGGTTGAATCTCAAAGGTATATATGCTGAGTAAAAAGAAGCCAGTCTCAAAAGATCACATAGTATATACATTTGTCAAAACTCAAATACCTACAACAGGTAAAATTAAATATATTTAAATTATACCTCAACAAAGTTTATTTTTAATAAGACTAGAATACTTAGTGTAAAAAAGAAAGTAACAATGCACTATAGGGTTTATAACATATATAGAAGTAAAATGTATGACAATAACACAAAAAATCAGGGTGAGAGAGAGAAATGTAAGCATAGTTTATATTTATATTACAAGGTCTGTACCATGTATGACATGGTATAATATAATCTGAAGGTAGACTGTGATAAGTTATAGTTAAATTTAAGGAAATTGTTCAAACTGGTAAGTGTAATATTCAAGGTTAATATACAAAGGCAACTGTATTCCTATATACCAGCAATAAACAACTGAAATTTGAACTACTTGTTTAAGGATTTTATTTATTTATTTTTAGAGAGAGGGGAAGGGAGGGAGAAAGAGAGGGAGAGAAACATCAATGCAAGAGAAACATAGACCTCTTCGTTCACTAGGAATCCAACAGGCGACCTTTCACTTTGCAAGACCGGAAAATACATAACCAACTGAGCCATGTAGGTCAGGGCATTGATGTATTTTTTTCAAATATGATTTACAACAGCACCAAAAAAAAAACAGTACTTAGGCATAAATCTAACAAAATATGTATAAGACCTGTGTTGAAGGGGAAAAAAAACACTGATAAAAGAAATCAAAGAATATCTAAATAATTAGAGAAATACCATGTTCACAAAACAGAAAACATTAATATATCAAGTCTGCCTAATTTGATATTTAGATAGATTCAAGGCAATCTCAATCAAATCTCACCAAACTTTTTGGCATATATTGATGAGCTGTCTCAGTTGTATGAAAAGAAAATAAACTAGAATAGCCCAAACAATTCTGAAAAAGAACAAAGTCAGAAGATTCTAATTACTCAATTTCAAGACAATATAGTAAGTTACAATAATCAAGACTGTGGTACTAAGGACAAACATACCAAAATGGGAAAAAATAAGGAACCTAGAACAGACCTATACAAATGTAGTCAACTGTTTTTCAACACCGAACAAAGTAACTCAATAGAAAAAGTATACTTATCAGCAAATGGTGGTAGAAAAATGAAGAGTCCATGTGCAAAACAAAAATATCTCAACACATACCTCACGAGATGAAATAAAGACACTTTCAACATATGAGTACAGCAGGCTCACATGCAGAGAAGCACATGATCTCAAAAGAAAGGTCAGAAATGCAGAAAGGAATGACTAAGAAAATGGTAAATATGTTGGTGACAACTTTAACAATATTTTGTGTTTAAAACATGTAAGGAATGAATATAAACAAAAATGGTGGAATAAAAGGGGGAGGAAGGTAATAGCTAGAATCCTGCATTGCCCAAGAAAAGGTAAAATGTACCAATTAGACTTGAATAAATCAAAAACGCATGCTGTAATCCTAAGGCAGCTGTTTTCAGAGTGTGGTTCATAGACAACTGGGAGTCTCCTAAATCCTTTCAGAAGATCTGCTAAGTCAAAATTATTTCCATTGTAATACTAACACATTATTTCTCCCTTTAACTATTGACATTTACACCAATGATGCAAAAGCAATGATGGGTAGAGAACTGCTGCCACTTTGGGAGGAGTCAAGGCAGAGATACCAAAATGAACTAGAAATCATCCCATTCCTCACCACCAAGCACTTACGGGTTTTTTAAAGGCATTTCATGTAATAATACCCCTCATGAAACAGTAAAAATCATTTTATTAAATGTCAACCGCTGAGTAGACATGGTTTTATTAATCTGAGATAAAATGGGAACTTCATTTGAAGCATTTCTGCTTCACAGTGAAATACAAAGGCTGTACTGAGGGACTAGATGCATGTGATTGTTTAAGTTGTAAACTGAACTAGCCTCTTTTTTTCATGAACACCATTTTCCCCCAAAAGAATAGCTGACAAACTATGTTTATTCAGATTTACATATTTGGAACACATTTTCTCTTTATTTTCTATTGTATTTTTTTCCATTACCATTTACCCCCTTATACCCTCTTCCACCTCTACCCGCTCCCCACAATCACATTACACAATCACAATCCCCCCACCCCCCAGACATTTTCTCAAACACGAATGAGATGAGTTTGTCATCTCAAGAAAATCAACCAATTGGCTGCCAATGATCTAACTTTAGATTCCAAGCAGAAATCAGAATATTGAAAAACATACACACCTCCACTGTGAGCCTGACAGCTCCCCAAAATTTAAAGTCTCATTTCAAATGAGACTGGTGATAATATTAATGAATGTAATTTTTTGATATTATATAATACAGTATGTTGACATTCTGGTAGTGCTCCCCTGATGTACCTTCCTTCATGCTCACCCAACTACCACAAACCAAAATGTTACCAATGATGTTTCTTCAATCCATTAAAAACATCTCTTCCCTACTATTCATTTCAGTATCTACAAAACCTCACACAAATCGTACAATGCTGGGTGCTCACCTTTAAAGAAAAGAAAAAATTCAGTGTATCATCAACTCACTGATATACCCAAAGCCTATGACAGTATCAATAAATCATGTAAGGTTATAATACAACAATATATTGCAATCATTTATGGTATATATACTAAGTAATACGTTACTTATGAGTAAAGGTCAACAAAACCTTCTCCTCTGTGGACAAATCTGACCTTGTGGTTAACTACTTGTTTTATTTCTAAAACCTGAAAAAGGTGGAATGTGAGTTGTGTTACTAGCAACAGGGATTGTGGTGTTAGAAGAATTACCTCTGTTTGACGACATAAATCGAGAGTGAAAGAACTGCAAATGCAACTTTGAATATTTTGTAGGATGCCACAGCTTTGGATTTTCTATGTATAGGGACTCTTAACTGGGCATGTCCCTACAGAGACTACAGGGTAACTGTGCCATAAAAGTTACAAAAGATAATTGGTTCCTATTTGGAATGGGTGTGTGGAGGGATGTAGATGTGCCTGTGGTGGGCTGTGTGTGTGTGTGTGTGTGTTCTAAACCAGGTGTGGTAGGCTAAGCAAAACATGACTTTACATGGCAAAAGATGTAATTAGGGATCTTGAAAGGAAATGCCTGACATGGGTTATCTGAGTGGGCCATAAATGCCATAACACATATCCGTCTATGGGAGAGGCAGGAGTGAGGGTTTTCAGAGAGGTACTCAGAGGAGATAAGAGATGTGAAAACCAGCCACCAGAAACTAGAAAGAAGAAATAGGTTATCCACTATAGTTTCCAGAGATTGCCCTGCTCTGCCCTACCAACCATGTTTTGGGCTTCAGGCCTCCAGAACTGTAACAGAATAAATTTCTGTTGTTTTAAATCACCCATTTTTGGTAATCTGCCACAGAAGTCACAGAAAACTAATGAATCAAAGGAGCCCTGAACCAACCCAAGCTGTCACGTCATGGACCAAAAACTAACCCCTAGACAACTGCAAGAATTTCCATGGAAGAAGAATACCTGTCATTGGCTCTGCTGGTATGTTTCCTGGCGACGTCATTCTAAGTCAATCTGACATCAAGAGTGATCTAATTGGGTCTTGTCTCAATGACTTTTGAGCCTGCGGTTACTAATGACAGTGCCAAAGTATCCAAATGTTTTACCCTTTTTAATGGCACCAGAGCTAAGGGCAGAGAATAAGAAGTGCAGGCTCTGGAACCTGGCTGAATAGGTATTGAATTTCAGTTTTGTATTGAGAGAACTTCAGCAAGTCACTTAATCTAATCTTTCTGTTCTCTGCAAAACAGAAATACTTTATAGCAATTAGTTCATTGGATTACTGTAAGGATTGAATGAGTTAATACCACAATTTAAAATTTCAAGCAAAAATTAAAATTTTAGAAAACTTGTATCCACCACCATGAACTTTATGAATAATAATTTGCATCTTTGTCACAAGCCATTTGTTTCACTAAGATTTTAAGTTAACTGCTGTTTGCCTGTGTGTCATATTCTGTTTATAGTTGTGGTTATCTATCTTTCTCTTTCCTGATGTTTGGTATTTATGCTCCCATTTTTGCCCTGTCCCTAAACTTTACTACAGGCAATTTGCTCTTTCCAAAATCAACTGTTGAATTCTTTATGAACAAGTTTTTAATGTTATACTACATATCACTTAGAATAGGGTGTGTATATATGATATTCAATATATAACACCACCCTTTTGCATGCCATTGTGTTTTATTAAATGAAAGAAAGAGCTTGCCAGGATTGTGCACAGTTCCAGAAAAGGCCAGGCAAGTATTATGTATATTATAATGGAGGGGTAAAAAAGATCAAGAACTACTTGCCTATACAGAAATAATAAAAAATTCAAGGCCTTCCATGATATAGTAACACCAACCATCCTTAACAAATTCATGTTAACCTGCTAACAGTTACCTACACATACCACTTTTTCTTAGCTTAGCAAACTCTACTCAGGCTCTTCTGAGCTCTTTTTCAACATATGAACTCAGCATAGTCCTCAACATATGAACTCCTGTGTTTGTCTCTGCATTGTCCAATATTAACAAGAATCCTGCTAAATTGATTTAGACAGAATTCTCCTCTTACCCTGGCCTGCCTTTGGCAACTGACTCCCACCCCGATCCTTGGCTATACATTCCCATTTGCCCATGCTGTATTCAAAGATACATATACTCTCTCTCCCTGACTGCAGTAATCCCTATACCTATCTCGATAGTCCCCCTGGAATAAAGTCTGCCTTGCCATCTTTAACAAGTGTCATGAATAATTTTTTCTGAACATTTGGTTTATAAGATCTACTATGCCAAAATGATTCTTTTCTCCTGACTTATCTATGTAGGACCAATTCTCTTCTACAACGTTATCATATACAAAATCAGATGCTCCATTTCACCCTCTCCCCCAAACATGTATGCCTCTATCACTTCTCCCTCTGGTTGGAAACAACAGTTGATTCTGGAAAGAGCAAAACACATGTGCCTGTAGTAAAATTTAGGGACAGGGCAAAAATGGGAGCATAAATATAAAACATTAGGAAAGAGAAAGATATATAACCACAATTACAAACAGAATATGACACACAGCCAAACAGCAGTTAACTTTAAAATGTTAGTGAAACAAATGGTTTGTGACAAAGATGCAAATTATTCATATCTCATTCATATCTTTATCCCAAAGTCACATGGTAGTACTGCCATTCGAAATCATCACAGATTCCTGTAACTGGCTTAGGCCATCTATTGGTAATTGCACCAAACAGACATATATAAGAATGGGAAGACAGTGATCATTTTTTTATGAAGGTAAAGTCAAAAAATAAACAGCCTGAGGCAACATGTATTTCTCATACCTGAGGAACACATATTTTCAGACAGACCAAGGTCATCACCATGAGTTCTCCCAATAGCAGGTATAGAGACAATCCTAAAAGTTGTGGAAAGAAGAATGGCAAGTTTTAAAAATCAGACTGCATACAAAATGGCTCATCCCAAATGCAGAAGGCTAAGAGGAAAAGAAACAAAGATTTCAAGATTCAAGGGAAATTACTTCCAACACAATATTCTATACCAAACAAACTATCAAACGAGAATAGAAGCACAGAGAAAAAGAAGGCATCCAAGAAACAAAGCTCCAATATAAGAGTGAAGACCCACTTCTCACTATGATGGAAAGCCAAACAATAAATGAGAGGAGATCACCAGGGAAAATTTAGGTGAGGAAATTATTCAGAATTGATTAGATTACACAATATATTTGAAGAATAGGAAAAAGTATTCAGAAGCACTTTACAGTTGTTTGGCAAGAATCAGTGATAGGAACCTACAGCAAATTTAATAAAAGTTATTAAAATTTAATAAAATGGCATACATCATAATATAATTCTTGGCTTACCACTAGAAATACCAGTAAGATAAACACTGTTTATTAATGTAAACCAAAGGCTGTTATACTGGAAAAACATAGGAGAAAAGGAGATGATTTTTTTAAATCAACTTTATCTTCCATACTAGAAAGTCAACAGAATGTGAATGGAAAAAAAAGGGAGGGTATGATACAGAAACAGCAATATAAGCGTATTATTTAAAAATATGGAGGTGAATACCCAAATTAATAGCTAAGCATTGAAGGTGGTATCTTGGAGGAACAGTGGAGGGCTGCAGTTTTCCACTATACGCCTTATAGAACCAGTTAAGCTTTTTAATAAACTGTGTGCCTGTGTTTTCTTAATTTAAAAAATAAAAGAAAAACAATATAACCAGTTACTCGTAGTGATTGTACTCTACAATAGTAGAAGGCACTTTAACACAGATACTACTTCACACTTTAATGCCTCTAATATTTAAACATTTAACTTTAAAGGTAAGCTTTAATTTTGAACACTGTAAGAAAAAACTCTGAACATTGTAAGAACAAAGTTTTGATTTACCTACTCATTAACTAAACTAAAAACTTTTAAAACTAAATTAAAAATGAAACTAAAGTTCTTAAGCCTAGATTTAAGTCCCAGGTTTACTATTTGGTAACTGTGGGATCTTAGAGTGAAGCCACTTAAAACCCTCTAGGCCTCAGTTTGCGCCTCTGTAAAATAAGAATACTTATTTTACTGTGTAAAATAAGAATACATAGTAAGAAATATATAGTACTATGGAAACTCTAAATACTTGGACAACTGAGGAGTCAAACTGCTTTAAAGATTTAAAATGTTATTCAAATAACAGTTATAATTCCTTACAGGGTACCTATTACCTGGCAGGCACTATGGTATGGTAGGTAGGTAAGCCAGAATCAAAAGTAGATAAGACATACACTGACTCACAAAATAAGCAATCAAGTAGGAAAGACAAACTTAAAAATAGAAAGAGACACGTCAAGATGGAGAAAGAATGGTGTACCATAAAAGTATATAGCACTTAGGGGAAATCTAAGAGAACATATATTAACAAGAAAAAACTGCATTTTTTCCTTTATATTTTTCATCCCCCCCTTTTTTTTTAACACAAAGGCAATGGGGGGAACTTTTAAATGAAAAGTAAAGTGTGATGTTTTTCTTTTTAATTTTTATTTTTCAATTAGAGTTAGCATTTGAAAGTTCAGTGTTAATAAGTGAATTGACACTGGTACTTTATCTCTTATTTTCTCACCTCAAACATTACTACAGAAACCTATACTCAACTTACAATACCTGTATTATAGCGTTCATCATGGTACAGTCACAGGGACAAAAGTCTTGCTCCTCACAGAGGACAGTATACTCATTAGTATACTTGTTTGCCTGTTCCACAATGAACATTAAATGTACGTTATCTGAAAATTTTCCCAGCCCTTTTTTAGGGGGGAATATCAAAAATACTACAAGACAGATCAGCTGTACCTCTCTGCTAGGAAGAAATACGTTTTCATTACAGCAGACAATGTATCTTACCTCCAAGAGCAGTGTAGAATACCAAAAGATGATGGACACAAACAATGAAATTGGACTGGGCCACAGAATGAGAGAAAAATCATTTTTTTCTTGCACTGGAACAGAGGCATATAATTTTTAGCTACACTGCTAACATTTTCCAAAATTACAGTTTCTGACCTTTCCTCTGTTGTTTCAAAGACAAGTGGCAACATAAATGCATGACCAGCAATATAAAAGAGATGGTTATGGTTAATAACCATTTTTCTATATACCCACTATATCAAGACCATGTTCAGAATGTTCACACTGAGTAGATGACACAGCAAGAAAAGAACTTGAAGCTAGTAGGTTCCAATGCCTAGGAAGCATCCAAAAAATGACTGAAGTGTGTCTAAGTTTCCAAAGAAGCCTGGCAACATAAAGATGTTTCTGTCAGGAACGCATGTAGTAGGACAAACAGACATCTTAACCAGGTTTACTACTATGGGTCAAAAATTAACCCAAGAAGAGAATGTAAGACAGTAAGCTCTACAACTTTTGGCCACAGAATATTGTCACTTCAGTATTCAGTATTATGGTAGGTTCCAGGATAGCTTTGCTAATGCTACTCACTTTCCAAGCACTCCAGACAGCATACAAAATGAAAACAAGTGATGTTATTAATAGAGAAAACCCTGAATTATGTCTGATCCTTTTCTAAAAGTAAATCACAAACTGTAGTGTTTTTGTTAAGTAATCTATTTGGGGGTCTCAGAGCTAGTGAGTGTCAAAATCGGCACTGGTGTAGTAGGAAGACAAGAAAAAGAAACATCTCAAAAGTATACTTAGAACCCACAAACGTTGTAAGCACTACCTACACCTTTTGGTCTAGTCCCCCAAATAACTCTCACAATTTAGTCTTGACAGCACTCTTCCTGGAATCTCTTCCATTATCTGACAAAAAAAGAAAAACCTTATCTGGGACATTAAGAACTTTTGCCTTAAAACATACCAGACATCATTCTAACACATCCTACTTTTGTTCACCAAGCAGATTAGGATTGTTAATTTTGTTAATTACTAACAACACTAACTGCTAAATACTGTGCACTTTACATGCATTAGCTCATTCAATTCACACAAATGTAGGACACAAGTACTATCACCCCCATTTTACAGATGAGGAACTAAGGTTAGAGGTGTGAAAAGGCTTATTAAAAAAAAAAACAAAAAAACAGTTGAGCCCTGGCTGGCATAGCTCAGTGGATTGAGCGCAGGCCTGCGAGCCAAACGATCACGGTTCGATTCCCAGTCAGGGCACATGCCTGGGTTGCAGGCCAGTTCCCAGCGGGGATGCACGAGAGGAAAGCATACATTGGTATTTCTCTCCTTCTCTCCTTCCCTTCCCCTCTAAAGATAAATAAATAAAATCTTTAAAAAAAACAGTGAGGGCAGATAATGTTGCCCGGTTTGGGTAAAACAAATGGCATCCTTATTCTTAACCATATCATGTATTAATTCACCTCCAAGAAGTAGAAATGTTACAATAGTACAATCATTATGCAGAGGTGGGGTAGGACAATCACAGGTAGACCAAAGCTATTAGGAAAGAAAACTGCTCTTGAACCTTTAGTACCTATTTTAAAAGAAAAATAGTAAGAAGCTGCTTCTCTCTCCAGTCTCTGAGATAATTTGGATCTAGTATATAGGGTGTGGCAAAAATAGATTTACAGTTGTTCTATAAAAAATAATACAATAATTAATAAGCAATAATATAAGAATAAACTCTGCTTCACATACAACTGTAAACCCACTTTTGACCCACCTTATAAATATTTTTCTAAATGGCCTCTTCCACAAATGTCTTCCTCAACTTTCTATGTTCAGTAGCTCATTACTGTTAGTAGTTCATTATTTAGACTGCAGTGATACGCAATTCTAAATAATTACAAATGAAGAGAGAATTTGCGTATTTTGAAGCAGTGTTTTTCCAAAACACTGTTTTATGGAAAAGAAATTTTCCAGTTACAAAACGTGTGTGTTGCATAGGGGATCACAATGTAAAACACATTCCTGCCTATTATCATGATGGGGGGAGAAAAACTTGTTCTAAAGGTATGCAAAAGTAAAAATAATTCTCATTCCACTTGGACAGATTTAAAGACAATGGAAAGCTTCCACTATAGCCATCATGGATAATATGATTCCCCATCCTCTTAAACAAAAGTACAGAAAACACAATTGAACTATTTCTTTGGTTAAGTTGAACCAATTTAGCCAAACAATCATTAAAGAAAAAATGGTTATTTTACTGTGCTATTTTAATAAAACAAGGTCATTAGGAATTCATTGTAAACTAAGCCTCAAATGGCTTTGATTTTATCTCCTTTATTCTTTTCACATAGTCACCTGATTCTCTACTACTGCACTATCTGACATACAACTGCTAGCACCTGGCAATTTCTCCCCTAATTCACATCTTCTAACATTATGTAAGACAGAAAGGCAAATAAGCAGCCACTCTTATTAGATTAGTATCTGAAATAAAAATGGATAAACTCAGTACATGACCATAAGACATGATTTGGCTTAGAGATCTTTCCCTTTAGACTTACTCCTTGTTTTACACTACATTCCAGAAAGTTGAGAATGGTGGATAAAGGTCCTCCAATCAGTAGAGATGATATAATAAAAAAAATAATGATGGGGGGAGAAGGGGAATTAAAGGGTGGCAAGAGTAAGCAAGAGTAAGCAAACCTAGTAAATGAAAGCTATTAAAGAGGCAACCATGCAAGTAAACATAAATAAGAATAAAGATAACATAGAGAGTTTTAACCATCATGGAAGGCATTACCAGCAAAATGGATAAGGAAATTCATACATTTTTATGTTGGAATATGTTCAGCAATAAAAGTGAATGACATAGTACCTGCTACACATGGATAAATAACATGGATGAAACTCAAACTTGTTGAGCAAAAGGAGCCAGACACCAGAGTACATATTATATTACTCCATTATGTAAAATTCAAACACAAGGAAAACTAATCTATAATAATACAAGTCAATACAGTGCGTACCTTTCAGAAGGAGAGTACAGGTAACAACAGGGAATGGGTATAAGGTGCTTCAGGACTGCTACTACCATTTCGTGATTCAGGATGGCATTTACAAAATGTACTCACTTTGTGTTCATTTACTAAACTGCTAGTACACTTAGAATGTGTGAACTCGACTATGTTCATGTTATACTTTAATGAAGCAAAATTTACTTAAAAATAAAGATCATCATGCATTGGACTTCTATGTAAACAAGACAATCTGAACAGCTTAATTTAACCTCTGCTCCCTCAACACCTCTGAAATAAGAGTAAGGGAATTAAAGACAGCCACCAATAAGAACAAATAAGAAGTGTAGCAGGTTGTACTTTCCAACACTGGCCATAACAATAACCCCATTTCACATGCTTTTCTCTGCAGTGTGACCTTGCTATTCTCCCATCAAGAGATGGAGTTTCTGACTCCTCTCCTAGAATCTGGTTGAGGCTTGTGACCAATATATTATGGTGGAAATGGCACCCTGGGACGTCTGAAGAAAGGTCAAAAAAATACATGTAGCTTCCTCATGATCCTCTTAGATACTAATTCTTCAATCTCTGAGTTGCCCTGTAACAAGTCCAACTACCCTAAAGCAATCATACTGGAAAGGGCACATGCAGGCCCTCAGGCTGAGAGCTACAGCTGAGCCCAGCCTTCTAGCCACCCCTGCCAAGCTGCCACATTTAACGAAGAAACCTTCTTGAAAGTACATTCTACAGTCCCAGGTGTTTGAGACTCCCCCTGCCATGAGTCATCACAGCTGAGGCCCCAGACATGTAGAGGAAAAAAGGACATTCCCACGGCATTCTGCAAATTACTAATCCATAGATCCTGTGAACGTAATAAAAGATAGTGGCTTTAGAGTAGTTTCTTATAGAGCAAGAACTAGATGAGAAAAGAACTAGATGAGAACTAGATGAGTAAACAAAGCAGGTGAATACAGTTCTGAAAGACAAAAAGCAGATGAAAAGTCAAGTGTTTTAGGTTTCAGGTAACAAGTCAAAAAAGCCTAGAAAGGACTAAGAAATTGTAGCAGGGGATTATGGAAAAAAAAAAAAAAACTGAACCAGCACAAGTTAAACCTCTAGATCTGCTTGTGCAGACCAAGCCACCAAGAAAGTATTCCACCTCCATAAATTCCCTCCCCCATACCAACGAAAGACCAAACATTTAACTCTAGAGATGCTGGATACAAACATACACACAAAGCACAAATCACTGTGAGGAATGGCCAGATACAAAGTCCACTTCCCCATTTTGGCTACCAAGCAAGGCACTAAGCTACTAAAAGCTTATGCTTCTTGCAGCCCCAGGATGCTAGTACTCCAACTGATCAATTTACCTAATGTGTTTGACCACACTGTAGCTACATATAGGAGTGACACAGAAAACTTAAAGAACAAAAAGCCAATTAACTCCTTTAAGAAAAAAAATTTAATTTGTATATAAAAAGTAAAAGCAATCATAGTGAACAGCATTTATTTACTTATTTATACAATCTTCATAATCTGAACACTGATTTAATTCAAAACTGTAACACTATGGGGAAAGAGGGATATAAGGGGGCAAATAAAGTAGACAGGTGGGAAGTTAACACACACTCTAGAAAAATGTCTAAATTGTTTTTTATCCTCACATGAGGATATTTTTAAAAACTAGTTATATATTTATTATCCTCAAATTTATTTATTTCTAAGTTTTTATATTTTATTGTTGTTCAAGTACAATTGTCTGCATTTCCCACCCACCACTCCCCCCCCACCCCAGCCATCCCCACCTTCCACCCCTGAATCCACCCCACCCTTGTTTTTGTCCAGGTGTCCTTTATAGTTGTTCCTGAAAACCCTTCCCCCATCCCCCATTATCCCCTCCCACCATATTTTTTAATTGATTTTGAGAGAGAGAGAGATAGAAAAACATCAAT